>RJWM01004179.1:0-104233 GCA_004363535.1 Dasyprocta punctata
ACAAGGTTCCAAATGTGTTGAGTTTCAGAACCAGCACATCCTCTGCCCAGCTGAGGGTTCAGGGCAGAAACTTTCTCAGGGCCCAGGAAAGCTGGGACTTTCATCTAAACTCGATTCAAGGCCATGGGGTACCTATGCTCCATGTGGGTTCTTATCCATAGTCATCAGAAGAGGCAATAGAATAAGGCAACACCCTGAGCACCCCAAGAGATGGATAGTAGGGTTACTTTACAGGCAAAAAGACAGAATCAGTGGGATAAACTTACTTGCTTAATAAAATGATGGTGGCTAATGGAAGGCCTGAATTTAATCTCGAATTTCTGTTAAAGTTTCATATTTTTCTAATCAAGTGTTCCATAGCCTTTACTCATAACTACTGCCATTTATGCTCAAAAACATTTTTTTCTGAGATAAAGTCTTGCTACATAGCCCTGGGCTGATCTTGAATTCATGTTCCTCTTGTCTCAACCTCCTGAATGCTGGTATTACAGCATCATGGCTAGCTGCTAGTGCCCTTTATGGTTTTATGTCATAGCTTTGTGCTAAGGGTTCCTTGGATGTTAATATAATCCTCCTAATATCTGCAAGATCTAGGGTATAGTCCTGGCCATCTACTGACCAGCTCTGCCAAAGGAAGAAGGATGATTCTGCCTTTAGTTCTTTCTTTTGTAGCGTAGAGGCTTAGATATAAAATCTCTAAGGTCTTCTTCACTCTGTAAACTCTTTGAGGTAAGGCACTGAAGCTATTCCATGCCAACTGACTTCTCTGTCTCCAAATATCTTTTGCAAAATTATCTTTTTGTTCATTAGCTTCTGTAGACCAAATTTAGATTCCATTTTGGCCCATATGCTGTAAGATATAACTGTGAAACAAAGGATAAATTTTCTGGGTTATTTGGTCATGAGTGGAGTCCCAATATTTAGATATTTCATTGGCTTTATTGTTTTTTTTTTTTTTTTTTTTTTTTTTTTTTTTTTTTTTTGCGGCACCGGGGATTGAACTCACAACCTCGCGCCTGCCAGGGCAGGTGCTTAAGGCACTGAGCCAATCTCCCGGCCCTGGTTTTTTGAGGCAGGGTCGCACTATGTAGCTCAGGCCGGTCTTACACTCACGTTGTAGCCCAAGCCGGCCTCGAACTCACAACGCTCCGCCTACCTCAGCCTCCCGAGTGCTGGGATTAAAGGCGTGCGCCACCATGCCCGGCTCTGGCTTTATTGTTTTTGTTCAGATATTTACCATATTGAAGACAGAGCCCAAACAGAAAGGTACTGCTTACTATTTAGATAAACTAGGGCCCTTTGCCCACCCACTCCTAACATCATCGTAGATGTCCCATAAAGGACGGCTCATCACTCTTAAGCAATTACCATTTCAAAGAGAATAGTTTTCTTCATTGGTGTTGCACAACTCTACATATGGGGAATTTGAGAGTGAATATATGAGAGCTTTCTTCAGAAAGATGGAGGGCCAAAGGCCACAGACCAGCAGCAATTAAATGAGGAATTTATAAATACAAAGTCTTGAATCATTCTGGCAAATTGTTTTACTGCTTACACCCCTTTTGGTCTACAAAGGCTGGCAATGGATTACCATTGGTTGGAAAACATTGTAGTTTATGACAGCAACCTTAGTTGCTAGAATGAGTAAGGTCATTTCTTTCCCACAAATAATGGATGTCATTCTGAGAGCATTAACTAGAGCAAAGTATTTCAAGTTTTGAGGAAGAACTCCTTGGTTTAGAAACCCTCACCTCTGTCTCATCAATGGAATTTGTTGGCTAGTATAGATAAGATGTTGGTTATAAACAATTGAGGAATTCTTTTTGCAGTCCTTTATCATTTTGTTGGTGAGCATATTCACAAAGAAAGTCATATAATCATCCTCGAATTTCTTAATTCAAGCAAACTATGATTTAAGATGTTAATGATAAATTATAGCCCATGTTTGCATTCCTGGGGATGGCTTCATTACATTCCTATTGTGTACAGAAGAAAAGCACAAAGAGGTTTCCTGATTTTCTTCCATTTATCTACTTCTAAGTGGCATTATAAGAGCTATCATTTATCATTGCTTTCCTCTTCTCTGAAGGCTTCCTACCAGGTGCTAAGGGTACTAAGATATCTCTCTCTCTCTCTGACATTCTCATCCACAAAGATGTCACAGATTATTCCACTCATAAAGAAGAAAACATGTATTCAAGCTATTTTCAATTGATTCAAAATGATATAAAAATTTTCTCCAGAATTTTATTTTACAAAATACTCATACAGAAAGTGAAAATAACCTTAACTTTCAGACCCTGGAAAATTTCAATAAAATTCTACAGCTGTGTTAACCCAGAATCAAATTTTCAAGCTTTCTTCCCTTATCAATACTATAGTTTTCATGTATTTAAGAAACGCAGAATATTTCCCTTTGCTTACATAATTTCTAGCTTTCCCTTTTCTTTCTTTCTTTTTTTTTTTTTTTTGTGGCACCAGGTATTGAACTCACAACCTTGCACCTATCAGACAGGCACTTAAGTCACTGAGCCAAACTCCCAGCCCTGGTTTTTTGAGGCAGGGTCGCACTGTGTAGCTCAGGCCAGCCTTGTGCTCGCGTTGTAGCCCAAGCTGACCTCAAACTCACACCGCTCCTCCTACCTCAGCCTCCCGAGTGCTGGGATTAAAAGCGTGCACCACCACACCCGGCTTAGCTTTCCCTTTTCAACACAAATATCTAACCAGCTTTCTAGAAAAGTCATTGGCATAAAACTTGGAAAAAGAATGTAGTTTCTTATTCAGGTCATTTGTATAAGATTATTGTTTGGGGAATCTTCCTTCCAAGCTGATTCTGTAGTCATCACCGTATCATCAACATCCTAATTGAAATTTGACTTTAAACTGTGCATTTTAAAAGTTTATCATTTATTGAAAAATGACATCATTATGTTCAGCAAATGAGGAAAAGTATGGATGTATCTTAAAATGTGATTTATAAACTTTTTATGGTTGCTGATATTTAAAATAAGTGAATCTTCTTGCTATGGTTTGGATAAGTATCCCAGAAATGTTGATGTGTTGAAGGCTTGATTCCCAACCTGTGGGATACTGGAAGGTGGGAGAAAATTTAAGGAGTGGGGCCTAGTGGGAAGATGTTAGGTCACTGCAATCTGGTCCTGGTAGGAAATACTGGGGCGATGGTCCTTTCTCTTTTTCTTCCTCTGGTAGTTGCCATGAACAGATTTCCTCTGCCACATACTATTCTCACAGTAGACTGTGTCAGTGTAGCCCCAAAGGAATGAGACCAGGTGATCACAGATTGCAAACTTAGAAACTCTGAACCACAATAATTTTTTTTAAAATTTTAATATTGATTACTCCAGGTGTTTTGTCATAGTAATGGAAAGCTAACACACTTATTGGATGAAAAACCGCAATGAAAAAGTTAAGTGGATAAATGCTTTCTGCCTTGAATAGAAATTCAGACTTCTGATTTTTTTCCACAGTGGTAGTCCAGATTGCTTTATTTCTTTTTAAGAAGTCAAATTTCAAGGAAATGGGAAGGTCCTCTCTTCATTTGTTATATAAATGGAGAAAATGACCAGTATTTTAAATTGTTGATTTGAAATTTTTCATAACTTGATAACCATCCTATACTGAGTCATGTGATATCCCAAATCTAGTTGTTTCATAAATCTAGATGTATTTTTCTTCCCTTTCATCATATAAATAGCATATCAGAGGTCCTGAGGATGCTACATAATCCATAAAAATACATGATCCTTTATAAGTGCTAGCAAATAGTAGGCAATTGATTTTCCATCTCATTTGGCTTAAATATTGAAAGGAGTCAGGACTTCCTCATCTTTGCATCTTGAAAGTACCTACCATGGCCACTGAACACAGTGGTGCTCCATAAATGTAGCCTGAAAATACGTTGATTGGCTAATCTGAGAGAAAGGAAATGCCAGGAAAACTGCTGAGATAGTGTCTTTGTGCTATTGCATTTTATGTTTGCAACCTGACTGCTAATTTCTGAATGACCGTGTCTCCTAAAATCCACAGAGTGATGATATTAGGAGGTGATTAGGTAACAAGAGTAGAGCCCTTATGAATGAGATTAATACTTTTATAAAAGAGGCCCCAAAGTGGTCCCTTGTTCCTTTAGCCATATGTGGACACAGAGAGAACCTTCATGTTTGAAGGCAAAAATGAACCTTTACCAGGTAACAATTTGACAATGTCTTGATCTTGTACTTGCCTGCCTACAAAGTCTAAGACATACATTTTTATTGTTTATTAGCTACTCAGTTCATGGTATTTCATTATAGCAGCCCACAGTGACCAACAGTCACACATAGTACACAAGGCCAAAATAACAACAGGGGCCTGGCAGAAGCTGAGCTGATAAAAGTTGCCCTGTTGTATTACTCAGGGTTTTCAGTAACAAACCCTTAGTCTTCTCTCCTCTCAGGTGTTTGAACATGGACTGTTACAGGATCAATTTGTTTTAGAATGAATCAACTTGTGATAAGACCATTTGGATATTTATTGTAATGGTAAATTGAAGATACTGTTTGTTTCTGGGACTCTCTGCCTGCAATTGTCTGCTTTATCCAAGTATAATACCAATTCACACATCTATACTGTAGAGTTAGCAACACTTGATTTAGTTTTTAATTATCTTGATCCATAAGTAGTGAATTGGAAAGGAAATCATTTTAATACTGAGGTTTTAAAACTGATTTGCAGATTAGACCTCCAGTCATAGAATCTCTGGATTAAGGATCATTCAATTGATATGTAGGAGACTTTGTCCTTTACAAAAGCACTTCCTAGGTGCCAGCCCACTCAACAAGAAAGCTGGCTACAATTTCTGCATCCTCTCAGTATGCCAGATGTTTCCTCTGCTCAAAGTCTTTTTGTGTGAAGCCAATTAAAACTGCTTTGATTCATTTATATTTTGGTTAAAACAAATCCCCATTCTTTCTTTCACCACACATGAAGTGTCATTCGCAGAGACGAACAATAAGAGACAATGAACTGAGTGTTGAGTGTAGCCTTGATAAACAGTCATCACACCTGAGCCAGTGAAGACAGGGGTGCAAAGACCTTGCTAATTGTACACTGGAAGGAAACCTTTTCCTCCTGAGGATGCTTTTAAGATATGTCTGCCCTAAACAGCTCCTTTTCTTCTCATTAGGATTTAAGATGTATATGTGAAATATAATTGTTTCCTGTCCTAGATTTATAATGCTGACTTCACTTGGAAATATTTCTTGAAGTTTGGGAGGAAAACTAAGAAATCGAGGACATTTTCCTCTATGTATAGCTATGCTTAAAATACATTCTCACTCTTTAAAGCTACATGTGGCAATATTTTTGTGTTCATGGAGGAAAAGCAGCACATTTATGAAAGTCTGATTTCTCTCTTTTTGTTTGTCTCCCTGGGTAGAAGCTGTTGTGATATTTATAAATACCCCTCCCCAAACAAATTGCTCAATGTGAATTTTTCGTGAATAGAAATTGTGTGAGAAAAAGCAAGAGGAAATCTTCAAAGCAGAGGAGGCTCTGGTTCCTTGCAATAGTTGATTTGTCTGAAGAATATATTTTGGAAGTTGCAGAATCAAACCCATTTCCTCTCAGTTTGCAACCCACAAGAAGGTCAGCTGTTGTCTGCAGATTAGTTTTTATGGGCCCGTTACAGACTTAGAGAGAGGGACAGGAGGATATGGTAGTGGAGATGCAGAGTGACCCAAAATCTGGAAGAGCTGGGAGAGATTTTTAACTATGATGATTGATTTTTATTTCCAGCATTAAGGCTTTCATCACTAACCAAAAGATTTCACAAGTTAATGAAGCTTTTTCTGTCTCTGGTGGATTAAGTCCTACAGCCAACATCTGATGGTTACATAAAATTACAGTTGACTTATTATTGGCAGTGCAAGGATTTATGGTCCTTGAGTCGTTCGTTAACTCACCTCTCTTTTCTGTATCACCCTAAAACCAAAGTGGAGAGAAATGGCATTAATAAACTTTGGGAAGATAATATTTTTGGTGGTTGGGTGGGAGGACACAGCTCATCACAGTCTTGGCTACATTAACATTTCCCTGTTTAACTCCATTTCATGACTAAAAGTCAGTGCTTCTATTGGCAATGAAATGCACAATACTGAAATGTCATTTTCTTGACATCGTTGAAATTCTTGGAGCACATCAAGAACAAACAAGCTTGCTCATGAGGCAAGAGGGACACAGGTCTTGATAGTCAGACAGAGAGGAAGGGGGCCGGGAATGCTTACGATGGGCCTGGACAAGTAGAGTTATTGTGTCTGGGTTTGCTTTTATGTTTTAATAATCCTTTCCATGCATCAGGGTTAAAAGCTATTAGTGAAGAGGGGAATTTTAGTAAACTAACTTTTATCCGGGCCTTATGCACACCCCCTATACTTCTGCACAATCTGTGTCCATTTCACAATGGAACTGTTGGTATCTCAGTCTCACATTAGATTCAAGGCTCTGAGTGGTAAAATGATGCTCCGATAGTCATCAATTGGCCAGTGGCAGTTACATAGATCTTTTGTTCCATAACTGAGTTCTTTTTAAAATATACATTGCTATGAGCTATAGATCAAAGTAGGATGAGTTTTAGAGTTTGTGCATAGTTTTATCACTTTGTTACTACCTGGGTTTCCATGCATTAGTTATTATATCCAATCTGAGAAAATTAAGATCTAAATATAGTCCTGACTGATTCATTGGGTCCAGTTACATTTCATCTTTACAAATACACAAGAAGCTGTACCTGATAATGTCAGGATTGAGTTCACGGCTTAATGTTCAGAGACTTAGACATAGTGTACCAAAATATCCCTCTCTTGTAGGCTAAATGTGTCATGCATCTTTTAAAAATGAAATGTTTACTTTTCTTAGTCACTTCCATAGTAAAAGCTTCAATGGTTAAAAATAAAAGTCTCATGAATTTATTATCTAGAAGGTAAGTAGTAGTATAATTTATTTTTATTGTTTTATGTTAGGGATATAATTGATTTTTGTTATAGATAATTTGCTTTATTCTAAAAAGGAAAAGGAAAATCATACCACAATCTGACATCATTATTTTGGTGCATTTACTTTGAATCTTTATTTGGTATGTTTATAGCCTGACCATAATATTTTTATAATGTGTCATGTTGTGAAATGTTATAATAGGAATAATTTCTTTAAAAATTCTTATATTGATTTCCAGTTCTCCAGATATTTTAGCTGTTTCATTGAGTAATAATTGATTTGCAATCCACTGTATCTAAGAAAAGTGTCGTTTGTTGTTCGATCCATGTGAAATCATCACCATAATCAGCATAGCAAGCATATCCCAAAATCTCAGTTCTGCTTCTTTGTAATCTCTTCCCACAACTCCATTCCTTATGCAAACATATATTTTCTGTTACTATAGACTAGATTATACTTACTAGAATTTTATTAGATGGAATCTTACATTAGGAACTCTTACATCTTGCTTTATTCACTCAGCATAATTATTGTTAATTTATCAATACCATATATATCAATAGTCTTTGCCTTTTTGTCATTGAATGGTATTTTGGTTCATTCATGTACAACTTCTTTATCACTCATCTGCTGATGGGTGTTTGAGTCGTTTCTAGTTTTTCGCTGTTATTTCAAATCTATGTATGGACACAAAGTTAATCTCAGCAAATCACCAAAGAGTGGAAATGAGGGATCATACAATAGGTCAAAGTTTAACATTTTAAGAAATTTCCAAATTTTTCCAAAGTGATTCTACTTTTTATGTTCTCAGCAGCAGTGTGAGTCCTAACCCTCCACAACTTTGCAAACACTTAGAATTGTCGGTCTTTTAGGTTTAATTCAGTTTAACAAATGTATAAGAGTTTCTAGTTGTAATTTTAATTTGTACTTCCCTAATCATTACTGATGTTGGGTAAGTCTTCTTTCTTATTTTCCAACTATATATTATCTTTGGAAATGTATGCTCTCAAATGTTATGTGCATTTGGGCTCTGAGGGGATAGTTCAGTGGTAGTTGCTTGCCATGTGATGCACAAAACCCTGGGTTTGATCTTCAGCACTACCCATACATGCACATACGTTATGAACATTTAAAAAATAATCATTGTTTCTTTATTGTCAAGTTTTTAAAGGTTCTAGATATGTCCATGACCAATTGATTATGTGAGAAAAGTTTATTCCTATTTGTAGCCAGTCTTCTGACTTGCTTAGCTGTATTATTTTTTAAAAGCAATGTAAAACATATTGCAAATAATTCACAGAATAATAATTCTTAAGTATGTCATATATGGGTTTGCATCTTTTAAAAAATATGTAGAGGAAGTATCAAAGCTATGTATCAATGCAACCAGCACACGATAGTCCTTGGTTGAGACAGTGCTAGATGGATTATTACTCAACTATCATCTTTCAGACACTGTTCTAGACCAAAATATAGTATTTGTTTTAGCCTTAGTTCTTTTTCTACACTGGAAAAACTAGCCTTAATTCCCAATTCTTAATGTCCATGAGGAGAGTTATATCTGGTTACCTGAAAATGAATTGCCATTCCAAGAGCCGAGAATGATTTGTTTGTATATTCAAAAATACAGAGGGTTCCAAATTCACCATGGTTAGACTTACAGTGGCTCAACTTCATTATGGTGGGAAAGTGAATTTGCATTCAGTAGACATCATAGTTTGTATTTTGAAATTCATTCTTTTCCAAAGTTAGCGACGTGCAGTATGATTCGCTCCTGATGTTGGGGAATGGCAGGGAATTTTAGCTCTTGGTTAGCAATGAGATCCTGGAAGGAGGAAATGAAGATTCTACAGTGTACTTTGTTGCTAAGGTATGATGTCTGGTAGGATAGATGCATTGATCGTATTGTCAAATTTGATATTTTCAACTTACAAGGAGCTTGTTGGGAGGTAACCTCATTTTAACTTGATGAGTCTCTCTATCACTTCACCTGACTCTCTCTTGCAACATCAAGAGACCACATAAGATGAGTTATAAATTCTGACATATAACTTTCACTAAAATGCTCACTAGCAAGACTAAAATGACCCTGAGGAACAGGAACCCTCACTAAAGCACAACTATTTCCTAGCTAACTCAGTGATGTCCATTAGATGGATGGGCAAAGATTGTTATTGGTTGTCCAACTGAGTTTAATCTATTTTTTTTACAACACTTCTCACTAAAATTCCTCCCTGTTGTATAAGTCCTACTGAGTAAAGCAAATCCTGCGAGACTGAAGAAAGCAGAGTCCCAATTTTTTTTTTAATTTCAAATTGACATGATTTGACTTTGCTGAAAGGCTTTTCCCTAATTTAACTGAGCACTAACCTAGAAAACCCACAGCTTGAGAGACCATGCCACCCGTGATCCTTGACCACAGGTGAATTGCTTCAAGCTTGGTCAAAAACATCAGTCACATCATATCCAGTGGCATTAACAATGGCGCAAACTTCTTGTTTCTTTTTCCCCTCAGAACGCTGCCACTTGTACAAATATGACCTTCAGAGAGGTGAGAGAAAGCATTAATTACAACCACCTGAGCCAGCTGAGCAATGAAGTCATTGGTCTATATTGAAAGTGTATCACAAGCTCCTTACCAATAAATTACAGGATTCAAGAGGTTAACAACAAATGGCTCTGTAGCCATCAGCGTAACCAGAGAAGACGTCTTTGCTTTATGCCTCCAGCACACAATCCATTTCCTACCTGGATAGGAGCAGCCCCCAAAGCCTGTAAAGGTCATTACACAATGACAACCACTTCACACAGATCAGACTAGACTCCCAGCTCTCACATGCCAAGGACACTGTTCAGGAAACTCATGATCTCATAGCATCAGCAACCCAGAGAAGGCCAGGTGTAGGCAAGAGAACCAACCATATAGATACTTAAGGGACCACTGTATCCTTGTAGTCTGATGTAGTTTTCTCCTGAAGATGTAGAGAAAAAAGAAAAGAGCCAAGGTCAGCTGGGAACCCACAACTCAAAGACACAGTTGACAGTGAAACATATCATTGATGAGACTATTGACAAAGTTGGCTAAAATTCCAGTTACAACCTAGCACAGTACAATTCATTGGTTGAATAAATAGTGCATATTGTTTAGTGAAAGGTTGTTGGAAGAGCTGGGATGGAGGTCACTACTTATGTCTTACTTAAGTGAGACATGGTCAGGTCCTGTCTAAAAAAATAGCAGGATGTGCTGGGTGTTGAAGAAGAGTATTGCATTTCTGCTGCTGTGATAAAAAACCTGACATAAAAATTTTAAAAGAGGAAAGATTTATTTTGGCTCATGGCTTCAGATATTTCAGTCCATGGTTAATGGGCCCTATTGCTTTTAGGCCTGTGGCACGGCAGAAATGTCATGGCAGAAGGGCATAACGGAGGTGCCTCATAGTACCCAGGAAACAGAGAGCGAGGAAAAGAGCCAGAATGGGAAGGGCCAGGGAGTAGATGTATTTCCCAAGTTTACACCTCATATTCCAGTCCTTTGAACTCGGTCCCACTTCCTGTTCCCATCACCTGCCAATAGTGCCATCAGAGTATGACGTCATTGTGGATTAATCCACTGACAAAGTTAGAGACCACATGATCCACGACTATCAGCAACCATTCGGTTGAAACAAGGAGACTTTTGGAGCACAGTCTGAATCTCAACTGTAACAAGTGTCCAGCAGGGAAAGAAGCAGGGGAGCAACATGACTGTGGCTCTCCTGTCTGCAGGATGGAACCTTTGTGTCTGGAAGATGAAGTGTTACAAGCAGAAGATGAGCCAGTGACATTCTGGGTGAAGAAGCCTCTAATTCAAGCTTGCCCAGGTGGCCTCAGAATATGACTTACGAAACTGATCAGAAATAGCATCAGCTGTGCCCCTGCTCCTCTCCAAAGGGTGCAGCTGTGTGCAAGGCAACTTGTAGCCTCAAAGTTGGTTTCCCGCCCTCTGTACTTAGGTGCCGCCTCCAGCAGATTCTCTGTGTTCCTGATGCAACCAGGTAACTGTATTTTTCGAAGAGCAGGCGATACTAATTTTGATGACATTCAATTTTTTCTATGACTCATTTTTATAATGTCATACAAAATAAAGTTTTGCTTAATCTAAAGTTACAAATATTTTCTCCCTTATTTCCTAAATATTTTATAGTAAAATTTAGTTCCATGATTCAATCTGATATATATAATCCAAGGTCGATACCAAAGTTTGTTTATTTGCAAATAGCTATCATTCTTAAAAAAAAAAAAAACCTATTCTATCTCTAGTCAGTTGTTTTTGTGCAGTTGTCAAAGGCTAGTTGGCTATATATGTCTGTGTGTTTCTAGACTCTCTTGGTACCACAACCTGTTTGCTAACCCTGACAGCATTATTATACTTTCTGAATGGCTGTTCAAAATTAGGTGCTGTTCATCTTTCTGCTTTGTTTTTTCACAAAGTTGTTTTGGCTCTTTCATCCAAATAACTGTCATATAAATTTTAGGAAAAGTTTATCAACTTGTAAAATAAAATTCCTGAGTTTTTCATGAGGATTGTTATGCATAAAACATGTGATTTCATCATAGAAAGCTGTCAATTCATAAAAGTGACATAACATTCCAAAGCGATTATGATCCTAAGGAGAGATCTTCAAAATATGTGGAAAGCTAATGTGATTCCAAAAAGAAATAGACAAATTTACAACTCATGCAAGATGTCAGTACGTCTTTCAATAATTTACAGAATACATAAATAAAACATTAGTAATAATACAGAATATTGAAAGGACACAGTCAACCAAATGCGTTGATGTATATAGAAGACTCCATTCTAGAAGCAAAATACAGGTTCTTTTGAAACACAAATAGAACAGTTACTATACTATATTCTGCAGTCCCTGACTTATCAGTTGGTAATGGTACATAATGTTTCTTTTTATTGCTAGATTTGAGTTGCTAGCAATACGTTGAGGATTTATTTTTGGAATCGGCAAGATTGGCCTTAGAGATTGAATTAGATAGTGTTCCCTCATTTGTATTTTCTGGAAGAATTTGTGAAAGATGGATGTTAATTATTTTTTTAATTTAATTTGCCAGGGAAGCCATCTGATTTTGGGCTTTTCTTCTCATAAACTTCTAAAATTACTAACTCAATTCTGAACTCTTTAAATTCTTATATTTCAAGTGTTGTTGAGTCAGTTTTAGTAGTTTGTGTCTCTTTAAGAATTTACTTTACCTAGTATCTAGGTTACCTAATTTGTTGGCATGTTCTTGTTCATAGTATTTTCTTATAATTCCTCTTATTTATGTAATGTTGGTAGCTATGTTCTCTCTGGTTTTGAATTTTTTTTTGCTTTTTTTTTTGTTTTAAACACAAGGAAAACAAGAAATCAAAACATAACAATTTCACCCCAACCAACAAAACAGTAACAATCATCAGGTTTTGAATTTTAGCAATTCCAATCTTTTCTGTTTCTCTCTTTCCTTAATCTAGCTAAAGATGTTCATCTTCCTAAAGAATTAACTTTTGTATTGATTTTTCAATACTGATTTTTTATTTTTAATTTATATTCAAATCTTTATTATTTCATTTCTTCTCTCTGCCTTAGTTTTACTTTATGTTTATTTTTTTCAGCTTCTTAATGTTAACTTATAACATTAGGTTGTTTGAGATACTTCTTCTCTTTTAACATGGGTGTTTACCCCTTCTTTCCACCTTTTCAGTTGTATTCTATAAATTTTGCTGTGTTGTATTTTTATTTATCTCAAACTATTTTCTAATTTTCCTTGAGATTTCCTTTTTGTCATTGGCTATGTTATTTAAAATCCACACATTTAGAAACTTTCGAAACTTCCTGCTATTATTGATTTCTAATTTCATCCCATTTGGTTGAAAAGCATACTATACAATTATAATTATTTTAAATTCATTGAAGCTTGTTTATGACTTAACATATGGTCAATACTGGAGAATGAGTCAAGTATCCATGAGAAGAATGTGTAGTATGCTTTTAGTGGGAGAAAAATTCAATCATTAGATATAAATAGTTTATAATAATATTGTTCATTCCATTTGTTTACTTATTGATTTTCTAGACATTGTGTTAATTCTTGAAATTGGCATATTAGATAATCAGCTATTAGTTCTTGATCTGTTTCTCCCTTCTGTATGTGAATTTTTGCTTCATGTATTTTTGAGGTTTGGTAGACACATACCCCTTTCTTTCTTTCTTCCTACTTTTTTTTTCTTTTATTTATCTTTTTGAGATAGGGTCTCACTCTGCAGTTTAGGCTGGCCTTGAACTCATTTCATATCCCAGGATGATCTCAAACTCACAGTGATCCTCTTGCCTCAGCCCCACAAGTGGTGGGAGTACAGAAATGCACCGCCACACTTGATTTGAGGTGTCTTCTTTGTCGTGTTAATAATTTTCTCTTACGAAGTATGTTGTGAATGGTAGTAGTTTAGCCAGTGTATCATTTTTTGTGACTATTTATATGGTCTATTTTTCCATACTTTTATTTTCAATCAATTTGTGTTTTTTTCCTTTCTTTTTTTGATACATGGTCTCACTATGAAGTTCAGGCTGGCCTTGAACTCACTTTGTAGTCCAACCTGAACTCAAACTCTCAGCAATCCTCCTGCCTCAGCCTCCTGAGTGCTGGGATTACATGCGTGCACCAACATGCCTGACTTTTGTATTTGCATTTTTTAATATAAAGTGTGACATTTGTAGACAGCATATAATTGGAACATGTCTGGCTTTATCTACCCATTGTGCATATATAGTGTGTGTGTGATTTTTATATATGTGTGTGTGCGAATATATATATATATATATATATATATAATTTTATTTATTGTTACTTATCCTTCATTCAGTACTGACAATTTTTTCACAGTTTTTGTCTTTTGTCAGCTTGACTACACTATGTTTAGGGGTAGATATCTTTGAGTTTTTCCCACTTGAAGCTTATTGATCTTCTTGTGTGTATATGTAGTATTTTCACCAAATGTGGAAAGTTTAAACCATCATCAAAACACTTTTTCTGTCCCTTTCTTTCCCTACTTTCTCTGTGTGATTCACATTATCCATACATCATTATGCGTGATGGTGTTCTACTGGTCTCTGTTTATTTTTCTTTCCCCTTTCTTACCCCTTCAGACTAGATAATATCAAAGGAACTATCCCTGGGTTTGTTTTTCCTTCTAAAAACTCAAACATGCTCTTAAGCTACTGTCATACATTTTTCATTTCAGTGATTTAGTTTCCACCCCAGAATTCCTATTTAGTTCTTCAAATTCTACGTCTTTATTGAAGTTCTCCATTATGACATTGCTAAAGATTGAATTAGCCATTCTCTTCACTTGTTAAAACCATGGTGTGATGTATTTGGATACAGGGCCTGTACTAGTTATTTTTCCTCATTTCTTAGACAAAACACTTGACACCCACAAGTTACAGAGGGAAAGGGTTATTTAGCTCACAGTTTGTAGAAGTTGCAGTCCATAAACTGGCTCCAAGGCAGGATGATATGGCAGACAGGACCTGCAGAGGAGACAAGGGGTACAGATGGTAACAAAGCCAACAAGGGATGACCACAGCTCTTTCTAGCCCTTCTATTCATCCAAGTTACTTAGGACAGGTAGCACTCACACCCTTAGTCTTGGTGCCCTTGAGCCTCACCTTGCACCGTGACTCAATCCCAGCTTCACACACTCTGGATCCAGCCATCTCTGAAAAATCTCCCTCACCACAGGATTAATATCCTTATCAGAAAAGGAAGTGGAGATTTTGTTCTTTCTCCTTGCCCCATGTAAAGACAGGGAGAATCAGTAATCTACAGGGAACTAAGAGAATATTTACCAGAAGGTTACCATGATAATATCTTGATCTCAAACTTGTAGCTTTTCTTTATCAATGGTGTCTATTAGTGCTTTAAATTTTTAATAGCGAGTTTACTTTCTTTTTATAATAAGGCCAAGATTTGGAAAGAATTTCTAGCATATGGGTTATTTTTTCTTGTTTCTTTTCATGTCTGTAAGTATTTTGTTGAAAACTATATATTTTATACAATATGTTGTAGCTCTAAAAATAAGATGATTCCCTTTTCTCGGAGTTTGTTGTTGCTGTGTTCTTTGTTTAGTGTAACAATTCTGTGAAGTCTGTAGTCTCATTGCGTGCAGTCTTCATGCTTTCTATTCAATGAGTTCACTCGTCATCTGATAATTGGACATAGAATTCCTTAAATGCCTTTAAGCACTGAGTCTCCCACCTGTCAGTGAGGTGTGTTTTTCAGCTCGCTTTCCATACCCTGGTAAATTACAGCTCTGCTTTCCACTTCGCTTGCTGCTTCAACAAGTGCCAAGGACAACCAGGATTGTACATCTGGACCTAATAAGGTGTTTGCGTAAATTCCTGGCCATGTGTACAGTACTGCCCAAGTTCATGGCTGTATATATTCCCATGAATATGTCAGAACCATACAATGATGCAGTCAACATCTCAATCTGTAAGCTTTCCTGCTACATATTTTTGGCAGCTTTTTGCTTGTACCACCTACTACTAATGTTGCAGGCAGTTGGAATGTTAAATAATTCTTGGGATTATTTTTCAATAAATTCCCTAGTTGCTAATTTTTTTTCAACAGAATGATAAGACTTCCCTTGCTGATTAATCTGAATCATGCCTTATAAAGATGATCTCTATGAATGAGGCTTTTGCAGGACCCACACACGTGTAAAATAGTGACAATCTTCTCAGGGTCCAGTGTTTTAGGAGATGCTATACCCATTCTGTGCACTGCAGTGGTACTAGACTATTGGATTTCACAGCTCCCATAGGGTTGAGGCTGCTAATTTCAGACTATCTTGGAGCTGCAAAGAGGGAGTTAAAATAAGACATTTCAAAAAGTCACAAAGCTTACTGTTATTACTGACATTCATGTTCTCCTTGACTGTACGCTCTTGCAATTCCTGAAAAACTTTGGTTAAACTCCAGTTCCAAAAAAGTAGATTTTGACATTTATTTTCTAATATGCTGTCTGACTCAGATTTTGAAGGAAAGGAGATCCCTGAGAAGCCAGGAAAGAGAGGGACATTCCAAGCCAGAAACCATGAAGACTTACAGGCTCGATGCACATGGTTACATCTTGTCGCATCTGTGATGGCTCTTGAAATATAATAAAATTAAAATAAGCATTTTATCATCTTTCAGATAGAGATTTCCATTTGTATTAGTTTTTGAATGATGTTATTACAAAAGACCACACACTTAGTGGTGTAAGCAGCAGAAATGTGTCTCAGGGTTCTCGAGGCTAGAATTCTAGTACTGTGAGAAACTGCTGCCTTCTAAGGACTTTGAATGAAGGAAACAGTTCACGCCTTTCTGCTCAGTTTGTAGATGGGCATCTCCTCCCTGTGTCTTCAGATCATCCTCACTCTATGTACAACATCTCTGTGTCCAAATTCCTCAATTCAGAAAAGACACAGTTACCCTGGATGAGGGTGTATACCGCTGAACTTATTTTAACTTAGTTACTTCTATAAAGGTTCTGTCCCCAAATAAGACCACATTCTGCAGTACTGGTTGGGGGAGGGAGATAGGACTCCAGCATGTATTTTGAGGGAAACACAGTTTAACACCTAAAACTGTTGAGAAACTGGGAGCTGCACCACTCCGAGGAAAGGTCTCAGGGACTTTGGATGACTGTGAAATTGTTGAAATGAAGGAAAAGGAAGGTTATAGGAACTAGGGGGATGGTGTACTATTTTGGTTTTGTCCCAAGTGCAAACAACCCTTGCTCTTTCTGTCATAAAATCAATCATGTTCTGACAGATTCATATTTATTGAGCGAACAAACTCATGACTAGCAGTAGACATCTCTGTCAGTCATTAGGTTGACTTGATAATTTTCCAGCTAGTTCTTAGTTCTGAAACTGATACTTACCCATCACTAGGACAAAATACCCAACACCTGCAACTTAGAGGAGAAGAGATTCATTTTGGCTCACAGTTTCAGTTCATGGCCGGAGGCTCTAAAAAGAGGCATGGTGGAAAGTATCTGGCAGAAGATAACTGCTCAGCTCATGGCAGCCAGGAAGAAGAGGGGGGCATGAGAGGGAGAGAGGAAAAAGGAGGAAAAGGAGGAAGAGGAAGAGAAACAGGAGAAAGAGGAGGAGGAGGACAATGAGGAAAAGGAAGAGTGAGCGCAGGAGATGCACCCTACTCGGTTTTGCTCCCAATGACCTACCTCCAACCAGGCCCCACTGTTTAACAGCTCATTCAGCTGACAAATTCAAGCACCGTTATGACCCAATCACCATTGAAAAGACTTTTGCGGAACATTCTAGATCCAAGCCATAATATTCTGTCCCAGCCCCTAAAATAATCATGTCTGTCTCTTCGTGCATAATGTATTTAGTTTATCTCTAAAAGTAACACACATGGCTCCTGGCCCAGTGGTCCATGAGAGCCCCTCCTGAAGTAAAATGAAGGTTACTCTGGGTCACGTGGTTATATCAATTGCAAAGACCTCAATCTTTTCTGTTTGATATTTGTACAACCATTCTTTCTTTTCTATGTTACTTACGTCCTCCAAAATCATCCAAAGTGATTTCTAGAAATCGCTGGCTGCCTTACATTTATAAAAATAACCTAGACTGGGTGCAGTTCAATGGTAGAGTACTTGTTAGCTTGTATGAGACTCTGGGTTTGATCAGTACCACACACACACACACACACACACACACACACAAAGAGAGAGAGAGAGAGAGAGAGAGAGCCAAGAAATAAACCCTAATCATCCTTTATTTATGATACATATGAATCTTAATACAAATAAGTGTAGTCATTACTTCCAAGAAGAAGAACTCACAGGTGGAATTGAAATGTAACTGCATATTTTTTTCTATTTACCATTAAAACACTGAATAACTGATCCATGGACCAATCATGATTTTGCCTATTGCTATTAGGTTATCCAACTACTATGTTTATAAATTCTTCAATTTAATATTTAAAGTACAGTTCCTTAATCTTGACAAAATATTTTTTCTTCATACTGTTCTCTTTTAGTTTTGTCTCATTTCAACAGGGCCACTAGTTAGATGAATGAGATTCCTGCAGAATGTTGCGGTTCCTTCAGAAAGTCCTATGCAGTCTACAGGATTGAAATACCAGCAAGAGAAAAGAATTAAGGTGGATAAGAAAACAGGAGCCTTCTTAGATGAATGATTTTACTGTGGCCATGAAACTCTATGCTCTGAACCTGGCTTACATTTAAAACTCACTTTCTATTCTAAGATTGTCAGGGCCGGGGATTTAACTCAGTGGAGTAAGCACCTGCATGGCAGGCACAAGGTTGTGAGTTGGATGCCTGGTACAAAAAACAAAAAACAAAACAAAACAAAAAACTAAGATTTCTCCCACACGCGTGTGCATGTGTGCGCACACACACACACACACACACACACACACACACCCCTTACTTGTGGTCTTTTTGGAAGGGATATGCGTCTTCCTGTTGGAGAGCTGATCGCATGGGCCTCTTTCATGGCTCTGATTCCTTTCTTCTGAAGCTTCCTTTGCCCAGGCCTCCCTGTATCACAGATCTCACACAAGCCCAGGCCCCGCTCCTGTGTGATTCATGTCTCTTTCCCTGGAGATACTCAAGGCATTGTTCTGTGATACACTGAGTGTGTGAACCCGTGTCAGTGCAGCATGGGCCACTCCATATTCTGCCATGAATGAATCTAGCCTATGTCTTATGGCCTCAATAGTAGCAGTTGCACATTCACTTTGAAGCTATATCAGAAGTGCTATTGAAGCCCCTTTCCTGAGGAGGTGGTGATAAAGCACTGCAGTATTTAGAGAGCAAAAAGATACTTGCTAACTTTGAATTTCAGATAAGCAAAGGGAAAAGTTAGTACTACTGTGTCCCATGTGACATTTGGGATGTACTATACTTAAAGAAATTATTCTTTATTTGAAATCAAAATTAATTGAACATCCTGTATCTTATCTGCCAAGTCTGTGGTGGTCAGATTCAGAAATACAACAGATCCTTATAATTTTCACTCAGGATGAGGTATTAAGTATGCTTGTAGCCATTTTTAGTTACCTTTTTGAAAAACCTGCATTGAATTCTAAGACATCACTTTGCATGATGGCAAGGATTATCTTGGTGCTTTGGCTGAAACTTTCACACAAGTATCATACTCTTTCTTTCTTTCTTTCTTTCTTTCTTTCTTTCTTTCTTTCTTTCTTTCTTTCTTTCTTTCTTTCTTTCCTTTTTTCCCAGGGATCAAACTCACGACATGGCGCTTGCCAGGCAGGCACTTATGCCACTGAGCTAAATCCCCAATGCTTACTACATTTTCCTTTAAAAATGCTCTTTTCTCACCATGCTCAGTACCTATACACCTCCCCAGGCTTTGGGAAATTTATGTATTTAGGACATGTTTGGTCAAGTTTGACTTGGCCATTACAACAAAACTGGAGATAGATTTTGCAGGGAAGGCTCAGGTTGAATTGTGACTTATTTGGAGGTGTTGGAATTCTTGACAAAATAGAAATCACTGTACTTTTTTCAACTCTTAGAGATGAATCCATTGTTGGAGCATAGGACATCTAATTTACAGTGAAGCCAGGCATGATTTCTACATAGGCTCACCTCCTGGAGCCAGATACATTTTTTCTTTTTAAGTAGATGATGTATAATACAAATATTGTTCTTCATAAAAGGTATATTAGCAATCTACCATAAATGGAGAGTTATAGGGAAACAGGACAGTCTATTTGGACAGAGCTATTTTCACATGCAACATGTATTTATTTCTCTGTCTGCCTTTTATCAACATGTTTTTATCAAAATGTGGAAGCTTACGCGTGGGCTAGGCTTTAATTACTCATAGGCTGCTTGAAGACAGCAGCAATCTAGGAAGGAAGAGAGATTGAAAAGAGTATGGCACCTTTAAAATCTGGTCACAATTGTAAATCAAATTCCTATCAGTTTTATTCCAAAAATTCAAGGAGAAATCTTTCCCCCGTTTTCCCCATTACTCTGACATCCCCATGCATTGCACTTCATGGGCTCCGCATTTGATGTTATTAGCTTTTCCAATGTATATTTCTGATTTTTCTTTAGTAATATTTTTTCAAATGGAAAAATATACAGCTTCACAAGAAAATATCTGGAAAGCCAACCTAACAAAAGGAGACAGAAAAGTCTTTTGAGCCTAAGGTGGAGGCTTTATGTTTTAGTGGTATTTTTCAGTAAAACAGATCATAGACATCAAGTGGGATATACTACTTTGTAAACTGTCTTTCTTTCCTGATAATATAGCATAGCATTCTGCTATTAAAGTTAAAAATTCTATAATGCCATTTTGAAATTAACTATTATTTTGATTGTGTTTGAGTATGATAAATTATGTAATATATAATGATTAAATCAGGATATAATGTCACATTCAACTGTAGAATATTTCTTCAGAAGAATTCTCTACAAATACTCTCTAGCTGGGTCTATATATTATAGTTCCCACTTTTACATAATTATAAATAATTCCGTAATAAACCTCTTTGAGGATAAATCTGATTATTTTATTAGTATAAGTTTAGAAGGATGGAATGATACAGATCAAGGAGAAGTAGTCTTTGGAGGCCTTTCAAACATATCACCTCACTGTTCTTAGGAAAATTTGCAGCAGTAGCCTTCCACTAAGAGTCTATGGGACTGAACATAGTTCTGAAAATTTTCCTGAGCCTTCATTAACACCGAGTGTTATTTCTTTGAAAGTAAAAAAATAAAATCAGGCTGGGTGTGGTAGCACATGCCTGTAATCCCATAATTCTGGGAGGTTTAGGCAGGAGGGTGGGAAATTTGAGTCCAGCCTTGACTACTTGGAAGACACTATCTCAAAATAAAAAATGAAAAAGGGACAGAAATATACCTGAGGGCAAAGGCCATGCATTCTGTCCCAAGTGGCATAAAAGAAAATTTGCACCCAAGTCTGTCAGTTTCAATCTGTGCGCATGGTGCCTGCTCCCCCAGGTGCATTCATCCTGCTGCTGGAATGTCCTTTCCTGTTTTGTGGGAGCCTGGAGCCACCAGGTATTAGAGTAAGATCCATGCAAAGAGATTTTACTTTGGGAAGTTCACCTTCAAACTGTTATGTTGAATTTTGCTTTCTAAAACTTGTTTTGGACCTCTAATAGGCTAATCTTGTATTCTCAACTGAAGTACGATCACTATTTGTATGAATTAAAGAAAATAGCCCTCACAGAAAGAATGATAGGGAAGGAAATGGTACATAGGATACCCATCACATATCAAGCACTGTGCCAAATTTTTGCACAAGGAAAATAACCCCATGCCAAGTCTACTGCTTCTTTGGTGTCAAGTATATCTCACAGCTAGTGGTTTCCTCCAGAAAACCAGCATTTCTGCTGAGTCACATGTATACAGCACTGTGGGTATATGTGAGACCATATTTGTATCTGTGTGTGCACATGTGTGAGTTGTATGTGTTTTAGCTTGTTGGCTCTCTTTGCTCTTACTAAACCCAAACAAGACAAATTTGATTTTCTCATGGAAACTGGTATAGGTGTACACATGTTGGGTGCTGCCTGCATCTGGGTTGTGAATGGCTACACTTGAGTGCAGGTGTGTGGATTGCACACTGCGTGGAATGTGTCTTGGAGGAAAGAAGATGTGGAAGGTGTGAAGTGTGAGCAGGCCGCTGGCCACTTCTCTGTAGTTTTCACCTTTGGTAGGTCCCAGAGCAAACTTGTCTTAAACCACAGTTGCAGAGAGTAAGCAGGTCACCTCTCAGTAATAAAAGCACCCACAGGATTCAGAGTTAGTCAGAATCTCCTTTTGATTTCAAGCACTGTTGCGAAGTATCTTCTGTGATACTTGAATGCCTATTAATCTACACTAAAGCTTTTGAGATATTCAATATTGTGGTATGATGGTGTCATCTGTGTTTTCTTTTATAAATTAAGATATAGAAAGATGAACTTTAAAGCAGGAGAAGTGAAGTAATCTTAACTAGGATCATTATAATCATAAAAAAATGACTTTTTCTCAGTTCTTCTGCCCTAGAATAAGTATCATTCTGGGACTTGTTTAAGTGGAGAGGGTTAATTTAGTGAGCACATCAGGCAAATGTTTCTGTTTTGTCAGATGTCTACATGGGAAATTACTAATGTTTATGCTTTTCTTCCTGCAAAATCTTTGGGGGGACAAAACAAATAAAAAAGTATCCTTACTCAAAATGAATCCACCAGTTCAACAAAGGTCACAGCAGACAATCTTAATCCACACCAAGCTCTTGTCTTAGTAAAGGGGATGAAATTTAAAATGATGCAAGTCACCAGACGATGTCTAATGTAGGTAAATCAAGCCATAGCAGTCTAAGCAATGCTTTTAGAGGTTTCAAAAGAAAAAATATGGAACGAGTTAAAAGTTGTGGGTAACAGGGCTGGGGTAGAGTGGGGCAGGAGGCAAAGTCTGTGTTGTAAGAACTTTGCCCTTTTGCATTTTAAAAATTTATCTACATACATAATAAATTGACAGCATTAATCACTAATTTCAAGACAAAAGTTTAATGAGAGAGGGAGAAATGAGAAGGGACAAGAAAGGAGAGAGAGAGAGAGAGAGAGAGAGAGAGAGAGAGAGAGAGAGAGAGAGACTGGAGACCTTGTCTGTGTTCATACTTTTGAGGATCCACTACTTGGCTAAGGAGGGGAAGTAGAGTGGGGATGAAGAGCAAAGAACAACTGTCAACCAGACTGAGACAGGCAGGGCAAGCATAGAGTGGGAAGCATGGTCTTACTACCTGTCATTTCCTGGCATTTCCCAGAGTGCCACTGCTCAGTTGCCCTGTGTTTGCAGACCCTGGATGGGGGATCTCTGGCTTGGTCACAGTCAGGACTCAGGTGCAGACCTCTCTTCTGAGGAGTTACAGACCTGGCGAAACCAGCAGTGGCAGAGTGATAGGCTGATTGGTCCTAGGGGCCCTGTGCCCCATCCACTCCACTCACATGTGCACAGAATGGGTCTTTCATCAGCGTCTCCTGAGATCTGAACACCCCCACCCCTATTTTATGACCTTAAACATACAACTTTGCTATCCACAGGCTAACATTTGGCCAAAAACTAAATGCTTCTGCTTGTTCATATGGCATTTGTCAAAAGAGCCTTGAATTACTCATTAGTTTATTTTTCAAGATTTTCTGTTTCAGTGGACATTTAGAAACATTGAATTACTCTTAGAATTTTAAAAAATAGATTTAAAAAAAATCATGCAGAGTGGCACATGCCTGTAATCTCAAGTCTCTGGCAGACGGGGTCAGGGAGAGCACAAGTTTGAGCCCAACCTGAGCAAATGAGTGACTTATGGAGACCGTGTCTTAAGCAAAAGTAAATAAGTAAAATTTTAAAAGTACATAAATTGGGCTGAGAGTGTCTGTCGCTCAATGTGAAGACCCTGAGCCTAATCCTCCATACTCAGAGGAGGAAAAACTGATTGTTTTTATGGGACAAGACTGAAAATTGGTGAAGATTTTGATTTATCTTTTCTCCCTATGGGAGGCACATTAATCCTCCTTTCAATGAACACATTAGAGGTACTCTGGATTAAATGAATGTCGCTTAGGTGAGGCATAGAAGTCAAGATGGGGCAGTGAGAGGGGCTTTCTGGAGGAGTCTCCTGGCTGATACAGTGACTCGTCCCCTGGGAACTGAGAGTCCAGCGGAGGAAGCCATCTGCTACTTTGCTTTCAACTGAGTCACAAAGAGGAGTGGAAAAAGCAGAGGGTGGAAAAGAGCAACAGAAATCGTGAATCATCGCAGGTTCAGGAATGTGATCATTATAATCCATGCTAATATCATGGCGATTCACGTCGCGGGTTACATTTTCATCGCAAGTTTGCACTAATTATTTTTACTCATCATAAGAATCAGACTAGCACCCATTCGCTGCGGTTTCACGCTATTCTAGGTACTAGCCTCAGCCCTTAAATGAAATCCTTTAATCTTGCCTATACAGTGTCAGATGATATTGGAGAATGTCTAAAGTAATATAGAAATGTGATTTGGATGGAAATAGTTGATGGTGGGATAAATAAATAATATTGATCAATGGCAAATTCATAGGCACTACAACATTGGAGACAGTGGTAGACTTAGGACCAAAAAGCATTTTGACAGCCTGGAACCAGGGGCTGTTGAATGTATTCCAATGACTGAATGTGTGGACGTTTCTTTCAGCTTCACAGAAACAACTGCAGAAGTCTATTATGCATGCATAGTTTAGCGGCAAGTGGCACAAACCATATATTCAAGAAATTTCTTGAATGCAAATTAATAGTGGAAGTGATCAACCTATTCTGAAAAGTGTTTGCTCTCTGATATGGCTTTTAAAGACAAATTGTAAGTGAAAGGAAGTGTGTGCAGAAGATAGTCATCTGACTTGTAAAGAAGGTATGAGACCCTATATATGGAGCGGGTACAGAAATGAAGGCTCCTTAATTCAAAGAAGAGATTCTGCAGAGAGGGGGCGAGAGAGCGAGAGAGCGAAAGAGAGAGAGAGAGAGAGAGAGAAAGAGGCAATTGGGTAGTGAGATAGAGGGAGGCTTTGAGCATGACCCACTGGATGTTAAAGGGTTAAATAGGGAAGTGCTATTATCCTTAAAGAGCAAAACCAGGCTCAGGAAGTTATAGAGTTCAACTCAAGTTTAAAAAGTATTTTCAAATATTTGGAACAACCTTTAATGAGTTCTCCCTATAGAGCTTTTGGAGTGTTTTGGGCCTCCAACTCTTAATTTCATAAATGTAAACCTGTACCTTTAAATCGTAATAGTCCCACAATTGTCAGTAGATGGCGGTAGGATACCATAGATTTGACCTGTGGCAGCTGGAATTTCATCATTAAACATGCTGGAAGTAGATGATTTTTTTTAAATTATTATTTGAAGGTGTGTCCTAATCTATTGTTCACAGAGAAATCTCTGATTTGAAAAAAAAAGGAAATAATATTTCCTAATTAAATGGACAAGACTGATTAACGAATACTACTTGAAATTTATCCCAATGCCACCACAATGTTTCTTTGCTGGTCTCTAAAAATTCATGGAAGGAAGTGTGTGTGTGTGTGTGTGTGTGTGTGTGTGATCGACAGGACCATTTTTTATTAAATTCCAAAATTTAATATAAACTAATTTGTGGAAAATTTTTAAAAATATGTTAATGAATTGAATAGAAAATATTATTATGAAGCAATTCATTGAAAAATGTTTTCTTTTTTTATACAAGTATGTTTTTGTACTTAGATATCTATAAATTTAAGATCAAGAAATTTATTCCTCATAAATTCATTGAATGACTACTGCGTTCCTAGTTATTTTTTTTTAATAAATTTTATTCAGCAATGCTCAGTGTAGTGATTTTCATTTCTACAAAATTTGCTTCTAACTTAGAGCCCTCTGGGGACTTTGCAATAGACAACCTGTATTTTTAGCCACAAAAGCCTAAGTATATATTTTCCGGATTATATATATGTCAAAACATGTGGAAAATAAAGCATGATGATTTTAATTTGGAAACAAGAAGATAATGCTGATTCCCCCTTCCCCCCTGCCCATTTCTGTTTTTCAAAAAAAAAGAAAAAAGAAAAGAAAAACAAAAACAAAAACAAAACATAGCAAGATATTTCTGCCTTGGGGTGCAGAAGAATCAAACAGAACATCACCCCAACCCATTAATTCTGAGCAGTGTGTTTATACCAGGTGCCAGGTATACATATTCTAAGCTGGTTCTATACCTGAAAGTTGTACAGAGAGAGCATTTAGTCACAAAAACACACAAGGGCTCCCTTATTCCTCTTCAATGCTAAGCAGTGAAATGTACCCTGGGCTTCTAGAGAGACAAATTGATTTAATTTGCTAAAATTCCAGGACTCTCTAGGATCATAAGCGCTCACTCCAAAGTACAGAGAGGCCTCCAATAGTCTTACCTAGACATTTCTAAGATGATTTCTCTAGCAAAAACCAAGCAAAACATTAATTTCTGTCCATGCTTCCCACCCAATCTATCTGATCCACTCTAGCATTTTCTTTCTCATTTATTCTCTTTCCTTTTCCTCTACCTCTCTGTTTTATTTTCATCCATGGGAAACACAAGCAGATTTGTGCTTGCCTGCGGGGGAAATGGAAACCAAGAGATCCGCAGTCTGTACAGAGAGGCTGTGTGACCCTCGCCAGGACCCTGTGCTTTCTAAGTCTTCCTCTTTCCATCAACATATTTGCTCTCATTCTGATGGAAATTCTGCAAAGATTTAAGCAATAAGTGTCTGAAAAGTTTTGTTATGATTCTTTTAACAAAAGACTCGAAGTAAACTGAAAGTAATATGTGTTTATATCCAGGACAATCAAAGCATTTCTTCTTTGGCCAGAAAAATGATCACACTTAATAGTCATCTATGCATTTTTTACATCATTCTTTTAAAGAAGAAAGTCAGAAGAGACTAAGTCATCTTTATTTTAGTAATTAATTATAATATTCATTTCCTAAAATATAATATATTCTAACTATATTTGTAGTTACAGTATATAAATAATGTGCTGTATATTTGCTTCAGTGTTTCTACGTGTTAAAATTGTAACGAAACAAAATTTAAACTCTTTCTGACAAGCATTAATTTTTTGATAAATTTTCACCAATTACAGTATTGTTTCAAGGTAATAATTTTATTTGCTTTTTAAAAATTAAGCATTATATAATGAGAGGCTGGAATAATACATATCTTTTAATAACATGTAATTTAAAAATCTTAGAGACTTGCTTCAAAGAAAATGTTGCTAAGCTCTTTATACAGTTGTATGCAGATTTCTAGATTATTGAGTTTGAAACTCTTAAAAGTAAGTTTTTTTTAACCATATCTTGATGTGAAATAATTTGTCAGTGAGCAAATATTCTTAAACTAACAAAATAAAATTTTAAGGGAATCTCATGACAGAAGCGTTTTATTCCACACAACTTCATTTGAACTCAAAAGATTCTATGATTTGTTTATTTACTTGTTTGTCTTTTCCCTTGAAAGATAGTTAATTACTGCAGCACGAAGAACATTTTATATTCCAGCTTCGCAATCATGCCTGCAAACCTAGGACTAATGAGACCAAGTTCTCACCCCAGCTCTGAACTTGCTGACTTATCTGATTTAAAATCTGAGCATCTGAACATTGGTGAGTTATTTTAAATAATGATTTCTTTTTGTTGTTGCTGCTGCTTTATGAAGAGTGGTTTTTTTTTTTATAATACAACAAAGACAGTCCTTTGGATCTAAAGTAGGAAAAAAAGGCTTGATGGGTCTGGCAGACATTTATGCATGTATATTTATTTAAGGGCTTGCTATAATGCATATTATTAATGATGACAATCATGAACTTGCATGCATTGTTTATTTTGTAAATACACATAATGGAGCTTTCAAAAAAAGAGATCAGCCGCCCTTGCAACGGTGGCCGTCTGCTGTGGAAGTGACTACTCAGAGCCTTTGGTGACTTGCGTTCTGACCTAGTCCATTTGACTATTTATGCTCACGGTACATTTTTAAGTCTATCTATAATTTCTCTGAGTGAGCATCTAAAATGAACCACAGGTCTATTTCAGATAGTAGATGACACTGACTGTTTATAAGTGGAGCTGAACATCAACAGCACCTGTAAAACTAAAAATGCACTAAACACCATGAGTTTATGGTCATAAAATGCAGAAGGGATCCCCCGACCCCGAGTGACACAGAATACTCTGTAGATTAGTGACTGGTAATTTAATGAATATGCATTTTTTTTTATCTGCTGTGTCTTGACTCTGAAAAAAAAAAAAAAGAAACAGAATGGACAAAGAAAACAGTCTACTGTCCACGAGACCTGAGTCTTCCATCTCAGTTTATTTCAGTACTTTTAATGTTTATTTTATATTTCATGCCAACTCATATAAACCTCACAGGGAACTTTGGGCTTCATTTCGACCCTACCTTGCTTTATCCCATTGTCTGAATTATTTGGTTTTAGTGGGAATAGGCGGGACAGTATGAACAACGGCTAGGAGAGGCAAGTCTGTTTGAACATTCACTTAGAATTTATTTGTGTGTTACCTGAAACCTGGGCCATCCAGCCTGTCTTGCAGCTATTTCTCTGTCTCTTGGAGAATCAGAGGGAGCATGAAGATCCTAGAAACAAGAATCCCAGGAAAATATTCACATGAAAAGAAGCAAATGTTTGTTTTTACAAATTTTATAAAACCTGGCTTTAACAGATCTTAAAAGGCCACCTTACACAGTGCGGAGGCTCTACATATTACATCTGTCTTAAATATCGTTGGATGTCTCAGGCCTTTGTGGAGAGGGTTTGATGCTGTCTTTTGTTGTAAGATAACTAGTGTATTCTGTGACACAGAGGAGTTGCCAGTTCAAAGGATACAGCTTTACTTAGGCCCTTTCTCTCTCTCTTTTCTTTCTTTCTTTCTTTCTTTCTTTCTTTCTTTCTTTCTTTCTTTCTTTCTTTCTTTCCTTCTCCCCTCCCCCACTTCCACATTGTGGTTCTTGCTGGGGGGCTTACTTTAAAATATTCACATGAAATTCCCAGCCTTTCTTCTTTCAAGAAAAGACAAGCCCTTTATGATCAGAAGGACATAAATCAGTGGTCAGGTTTGTAAACTGAAAGTGGAGGAATATACATGTCCTGAATTAGGTAAATAATTACAAAGTTGGTATTCTTGGAATGGGAAGTATTTGTAGGTATTAATTACTGTCAAGTTCATTTAACATATCCTGTATTAATTTTTTCCAGTTTCTCATTTTTCAGGAGTGACTGCAGCCATCTACATGCAATCTTTCCATAATACTCTTAATTATACTAAATATCTACCCCTTCCAGTTTAAATAGTACTTTAATAAGTATCCTACATTCAGAAATTTTAGAAGGCTTTTTATCACATTTTTTATTAAATTGAATTTAGGTTAGAGAGTGGGGAAATCAGACCCAGAGACTACAGCAGGCCTTCGACATTTCCCCCGACAATGACTTCGGCTAGGTGAGTGTGTGTTTTGTTGAGAAAAGGCCTGGATGGGATATCGACAGTTTCTCATCAATAGCCGGGCCCTGGAGGCCTGGCTGTTTGGGCCCACACTGATTGACTACTCCTTAATAGACATATAATTGTTGACAAATACCTTCCAATAGACTGTGGTAGTGCCTAGACAGACAAAGGAGATTTCAGGATGATAGAGACCAGAGCCCAGGCATTTGGTAGAGGCGGTGACTTACAGAGGAAAGAGATTTCTCCTAAGGGAAACCAGGGCCAGGCAGCTTCATTGCCAAACCTGGACTGCCCTGCTAAAATTGAGAAATTAAAAAGACTCATTGTGTCTATGTTTCACGGAGTTCCTGAGGGGAGGGAATAAACCCAGATCGTATTGTGCAGCTTGATATGGAATCTGTTACTTCACTCCCATTAAAAAAGAAGAAGAAAAAAAAAAAACTATGTATGCACATGGGACACACACACATACATATGGCACACACATACATATACAGCGGTATGAAATGTCCATGTGAAATTTAATATTTAGAATATCTTTTAACTGGTTTACAGCATTATAAAATCTATCAACCTAATGCTTACAGGCTCACAATAGGCTATTCAGATAATTTCAAAGAACCTTGGGTAGCAATAAGAAGACTGAAAAAAATGAATTTGGATATAAACCCCATTTACTATTAAAATACTAGAGAGACCCAGAGCTGTCCCCACAAGGTAGGTGCCTCCAGGAGCATTCAGGAATCTTGGTCTCAGCCTCAGCGCTGTCTGGCCTAGCCTGCCTTCCCAGATCAATGGCTGGCTGAGAAATAGCTCTTGAAAGTTTGCCTCACAGGACGCATTCCCTAGGTCTGAGCCGTTTCAGTAAATCTTCCTCCTTGAGGGCTTACTCTCAACCATGGGAGGCCACGGTTGCTTTCAGCTCTTGACAGGAGCCTGCCTGCCAACAGTGGCACTGGGAGATGTTCAGATCTGCGAAATAGTATAAGCGAACAAAACAAAATAAAATATAAACAAAGTTAAAATGCAAACTCAGCTTTATCGGGTGGTATAAAACACTAGGCAGAAGAGTAGATCCAGCTGGACCAAATGGGATCAGAGTAGCTAGGCTCCACAGAGAGTCCTGTGAATGTATGAAGGTGATGTGGCAGGCACCCTCTTGACATTCTGTGTGAAAATGAACCTGCTCGTGCCCAGAAGACCTTGAGTCCTGCCTTTGATTTTTATTGATCAAATACGCAGATTAAATCTCACATCATACAGCACCACAATCCTGAGCTTTCTATGTCAACTTCTAGGAATCCCTGTGAAGCCCTTTCTGAATCATCTTTTTATGCTTGAAGGAGAACCGGAGTGCGCATGTGTTTCAGAAAGATGTACAAAGTAAGAGGGCAGATATGGGGGCCTGATATCTCCCAGGCTCTGTGACAGAAGGATGAGCCAGATAAGAATGTTACTTGTTACCTGTTGTCAAATTCAAATCCATGGTTAGGATTCATTTCAGGAAAAGAGATTATTTTTTGAAGTTGCTGCTTTTATAGTCTGTAAGCATTCCTAAACAGGCAGGCTCTGCACACAGCTGCCTCAAAATGTTGCGCGTGTGTGTGTGTGTGCGTGTGTGTGTGTGTCCATTAATTCAGAATTACTCCAATTACAAGCTTTTGATGCTCTGAAACCCCCTCTCTAACCCAAAAGAGATGGAGAGCCCTCGGACCATCCAATCAGATCATTTTCCCTGCCGCCTGCAGCAGATGTAAGCAATTTACTTTTTTATTTCTGCATATTCAGTGTGAGCGGAGCTGTTGGGGACCTTTCACCCCAGAGCCTGCAGGATTCTAACCCTATCAAATTAAAGCAGTTTGCTCACTTATTCCCAAACGCTTTGCTGGTGCTAAGCAGACATCCCGCTGCATAGCAATGGCGGGTGTTCGTGTCCACTCATAGCCCCAGCCTAATCAGAGATTATTAAGGAAAATATACAGTGCTTTAATTTGATGAGATTGGTTATAGGTAGTGCAGTTAAAGGTCACACTCCTGCGTGTATCTCCCTCCGTCTCTGTAATATTTTCTTCTCGCTTGACAATCCTGAGCTGCAAACAATAGGCCAAGGCGACACATTTATTTTTGACACGCTGTGATGGGCTCAATAGGGATAAAGATGAATTATTTAAAGATTGCATAAACAAACATCCTAGGCCAGGCTTTGGTTACATCTTTCCCTTTGTGTTCTGTGGATGCTGTTGCCTTAAAAAAGAACATGTTCAAGAAATGTGTGTCCTTTGGCCAGAAACATATTTAGATGGAGGGTCCTGATAGGCAGCTGCCAGATGGCCGGGTCGGCGCCCTAACTCCTGTTGCTGGCTGCTGAGGGGGGATGGTGACTCCCGGCTCCCAGGAAAGGCTCCTCTGAAGCAATGATTTACTCTTCTGACTCTGGAAACTTCTTCACCTCCTGTGAGCTAATTGAGCCAGCTTGTCTGCATCAACAGGAGGGGTGGGGCCACAGTGGGGCAGGATGCCTGTCTTTTTTTTTTTTTTTGCTTCCTGTGTACCTCCTGGGGAGGAAGGCAAGGTGATGGGAGGTAGCCCAGTCACTCCCTGGCAGAGTCAGAGAGAATTACCTGGCTCTTCTGCTCATTTGAAGGTTGATTTCTATACCAATTTTTCTGTCTTGCACGGGGAAGCTCTTTCTGATTTCAATGCATCCAAGCATTGGTTCTGTATAGGTAACCTGGAGAGAGCCCTGCTTCTTCGTCGTGTTTGGGAATTTCTCCCTTTCCCGTTTTTCTAATTGGGGCCCTGTTGAAGGCACAGGGAATCACACAGGAGGAAACAGGGCAACTTCTAATCTTCCTCACATTTAATGGTGTCTGGGTGTGTGTTTGTGTAATAGCCCAACGGCAAGCTGATTTACCTACAAATTTACATGAAAATTGCTTTATACAGCTGTATGTAAAAATTCAAGCCACACCGCACTGTGTCACTGTACCACACAGGTCAAGGCTCAGCCTAGGGGTATTGTAGCCGAAAACAATTTGTTCCCATTCAAGGGAATGGGGGAGGGATGCCACAGGGTGGGGCTAAGGGGGACACCAGAGGCTCTTCAGGACACACTGGTGCTTAGGGAGCAGAGCGGAGCAGAGTGATGGGGCTGCCTCCTTCTTCTCTTCCCTGAGTTTGCTCAGACTCTCCCACTGCGTTCACTGGTTTTTCCTTGAATCTTTAATAATTTAAAGGGAAATTATACCTGGCTTATTGTCCCAGTCCCAAGTTATGTTACCTAAAACTGAAATTATTTGAAAGGTTTTACTGTTTCGATTGGGAAACAATAAACCTCCTTGAAGCATTGCTGTGTGCTCCTGGAGATGGGTCCCAAAATTCCCCAAAATCCTCTCTTTGTATGTTGTTTCATACTCTTGAAATGTGATTATTTGGAGAGAACTAATAGAGAACAAATAATTGATAACAATGCTAATATAGCAGAGGATATTGGAAGAATTTCTTGATGGACGCTCAGAGGAGAGCAGCGTGAAGTGCTTGTGCTGTAGGGTCTGGCTCAGTCTTGGGGATGCCCACTCCTCCTTCCCACGGACCCAGCTATGGCGTATCTGATGGTTCTGCTTTCACGGCTCAGGAGCCTGCAGGGCACTGATAGAAGGACACGCAGTTTGCCTCACATTATGTGTACTCCAGATCCCACAGATCAGAGACCCTGCCACAGTCTCCATGAGGAAGCCTGCTGCCTCTGGGAATGAGGATACTACCTTTCCTCTCCTGACAGAGCCTGTGGGCTTGGAAATGAACGTCTCCCCGGGTTTCTAAGATGGAATGTCATGAGCGAAGAATGCCAACAGCAACTTCTGAATTTTAGTATGTGTACTATAAACCTGTGTGCAGTATGTTTATACATCTGCACTGACCAAAATCCTCTATCATTCATGCTATCAAATGTTTCCATAAAGAAGCTTTACATAATAACTCTTATTTTCTATAGCTGCGTGGCTTCCTGAGTATCATTATTTAGAACAATTTGTCATAGTTGGAATCTGGATAATTTTGAGAGTGCCTTAAATTGGATAGGGAGTGGTGGCGGGGTGACAGCAGCCTCTTTACTGGAGTCAACCTGGACCCTTCGTGTCTTTGATGTCAGAACTTTCCTCCCTAATGTTTTTGCTTCTTTTAAAAACTTATCCCCTGTTTATTTGTCTCATTCTTTCTTTTTGTGCTCCAAATTACATTTTCTCAGATAGGAAGCAAGCATAAAACAATCAAACAAAAAATGAAGGGTCCACTCATTTTTCTTATATAATGAGCGATTTAGATAAATTATGCTCCAATCTCTCAGTTTCAAGATTGTAACTATGCTGTGTGTTGTCCTTAAAATTCTCACTTTTACTTAGATGGTGAAGGTAGAGTTGAGACCAACTACAGATCATCTTTGGAGCACAATACTGAAGATTAGCCATAGGCCAGCTAAGAAGATGCTCTTTTGTTTAATAATGGAAATGTTCATTTGTCAAAAAACCCTTCTTATATTGTAAGAGCTTACAGTAGAAACCTGATTATTCAGAGATTCATAAGATATTGTAAACCATGAAAATATTTGCTGGTTTTATTCCTCTAAGAATTACAGTATAAAGGATAATGTTTTTAGTGGAAAAATTTAGTACTTGTTGGTTGATAGGTATTTTCAAGCTCAGGGGAAGAATGAGTCTGGCTTTGCAAGTACTTGAGCCAATTATACAAATTTAGTAAGACTTGTTGGGAATTGAAATATTTCTTTAACATTAACCTTACATAGATGTCATCTTAATGTCACCGTTAGTCTTCTGAAGAGTGTGGGCTGTTGTTTCAATACCCGCTACGATGTTATAAATGCTCCAATCTTTCCTTGTGACTTTTTCACAAGTTTCGTGTGATTAAACCCCTTCCAGCTGTTACAACACATTACTGATTATGTGGTGCTATCACACATGATCCGGTCATCAGGAGATACTGGCAGAGAAGGGTACTGACTTTTAGATGAATAAGAACAATAATAAAACCAATGAGGTTATTGCTAAGGGTTTTTAATTAAAATATTTTAGTTATTCTTAAATTATTGTCCATTTAAAATATATGATATGTCTAGTCTCAAGTATATGATTTTACCACAAACTGCTTGAATGCAAGTATTTCAATTAAATTTAATGTGACAGGATTTAGTAGCAACTATTTTTCTGTTGTACTATTTTCCTGATGTGTCATTGGAATGCTCTCCTTTTCATGTATCAGGTTATTTTCCAAAGACTTAAGAGGTAAAAGATGTTGATTTTTGTGCCCCTACCTTCTGCACGTGATTCTGAGACAGACTGCCGGATGGGAATGATGCTAACGAGGGTAGTTTTAGGTACACAAACTGAGCAGGGGGTCTGGAGATTGGGTGACTTCCACGTTTGCATACAGCTTTCCACAAAACAGAACTGCTATTAAGATAACAAAACTAGTATCTGTCAATCACAAATCATTGTCTTTTGTGTTTGAGTCTAGAGAGAAAACATGGTGAGAAAGAAAAAAAGCCATCTAATTATACATAACTGAGGTGCAATCCGCACGTTTTACTTGCTAATCATGCGCCCTTCTAAGCTTACACCATGAAGGATGACACTGAACTGGTACTCAAGGACAATGTTTTTATCCTGATCCATAAAACATAGTCCTTGTGGTAGTTGTCTGTTGATAAATTAAAACAAAACTAAACAAAAATTCACTGTCTAAGGCCTTAAGAAGGACCTTTCAAAATTCCAAAAAGTCTTATATGAGTAAAAAAGAAAATCTTAGATCAACTTACTTAGAAATTTTAAGGTACACTTCTAAAATTCTATCAGATCAAGAAAGAAACAGTAAATACAATTTTAAATATAACTTTTAAACAATAGATACAACTTTTAAAGTAAAAATGGCATACTATTCATAAAAGATACTGGATGCTTCCAAAAATGTAGTAAAAAGCAAATTCATAGTATTAAGTAAGACATAACAAAAGAGATGAATTAATCATTCAAATAAAGAACACTTAAAATATCTATAAATATGAAGAAGCAATACTGGTAAAGTAAAGTAAGTGGGTAAAAATATGTCGCTGTTTTTTATAAGGAAGATTTTTGAGACATAACTCTAGAATTCTCCTCCAGATGATACAATAAGTGGCACAAATAAAGTTAGAATTGAGGAATAGTATAATAATGAATTTGAAAGAGACCTCTCTATAAATTTATGCTAAAAGATTGAAGCACTCAGTATAATTAATTGTATTGTTTCTAAGAAAACATGCGATGCTTCTATCAATTCCAGAAGAATAATTATCCTATAATGCTAATATCATAAAAATCAGAAATATATACTTAAGCCTTAAAAAAGGCTAATGGGCAAATTGAATCAAACAGCATTTAAAAGAACACAATATAAGATTGTTCCAGGAATCCAGAAAAATGCAATCAACTTTGGAAGCCAGTGGTTTAGAAAACTGGGCCTATGCATCTTGAATAACTAAGATACCAACAACCCATCCCAGATACTCTCTATTCAGAATCCAGACAGGAACACTAATGATGTTTTATGTATATAAAGAAAGTTGGAACCAGGGATATAACTCAGCAGCACAGTGACTGCCTGGCAAGCGAGAGATCCTGAATTTGATTCCCAGTACAAAACAAAACACAACAAAACAAAGCATTTTAAAACTGAAACCATCAAAAGATAAAATATTTGGAAAAGTATTAACATTAATGAGAGATTTCATTAAGATGGGTGAATACAAAACCTTTTATACAATTCCTAAAATAAGAAATAGACAATTAAAAATATAACTGAAACTTTTTATTCAGCAGCTAGAATTAATTGAAGCGTACATGAATCCCTGAGTAATTAAGTAATATTTTCAAAGCAGTGAGGTGGCTATTGCAGTTCCAGGTTGATATTTTGTTTAACAATTTTAACAAAATCTTCAAAATTCTGGTAGCTTTGTTTTGGCAATTCTTTATGTGATTGCACAGTTCTCTGGATAATAAAGAGTTGGAATAATTCAAGGCATTGAAAAAATAATAAATGGGACTTGCCCTGGTAAATGCTATTAGTTTCTTTGTGTATTAGAATTGATTTAGAAAGCACAATAGTGTGAGAATCAGTACAGCACATGAATGAACAAAAAAAGGGATATCTTACAATCCATTGTAGTGCAGATGTATCAATTGAACAAATGTTTAAGGTAGCATCATAAATTAGTGCAGAAAAAATATTTTTCCAAAGATAGGATTGAGATGATTGACATTAAAGCAAAAGTAAAATCACGCTAAGTTCTATCAACTGCCATGGAGGAGAGAGGGACCCTCCTAAAGTGCCATCAGGGAAGAGCATAGAATCACTATGCTTGAGCTAATGGCAGACTGTATCATGTAGGTCCAGTAAATTTTGAAGATGCTGCTAAGCACCCAGGCTTCCCTGAGTATGGTTATGCATTGCCATCATCTCTGAAATGGACCAATCTACCACTCTCCTCCCTTCCTTCCTTCCTTCTTTCCTTCCTTCCTTCCTTCCTTCCTTCCTTCCTTCCTTCCTTCCTTCCTTCTTTCCTTCCTTCCTTCCTTCCTTCCTTCCTTCCTTCCTTCCTTCCTTCCTTCCTTCCTTCCGCATTTTCTAATTTTTATCATGTTGTCCTCTTGACCTTGTGACCTACATCTTCAGCACTTCAGAGAACATTCCCTGAGAGGTGTGACAATCCATTAGCAGCCTAGCTGTTACCTCCAGCCTTTGGGTCTATTAGTGCAGGCTATTTTTTTTTAACTATCTCATATGTCAGAGTCTGATGATGGAGTGTATACAGTGTCCATATGCAGCAATCCTTCCCCTTTCTTCTTGGTTAAACGCTGTGGGTATCAGATGTTCTCCTGGTCTGTTTTATGTCCACTATCATTCTTCTGTCCTGGGCCCTCACTGCAGACCCTAGCTCCTGCTTCATACTCATGCTTTTTATTTGTGAGTCTGATACCTTCCCCAGGGATGTCTCATCCAACCCACGGCCACTTATTTTCTTGATTTCATTGTTGCACATGAATTTTACTTTTAATCTGCTTCAATCATAGGCTCTTATGTTCACATCTTGACCTTTACTATGTCTGAAATCTTCCCATTAAGTGCCCAACTTCTTCCCATACCTGCATCACTCATGTCATTCATGCTTCTACCCCAACCGTGATTATTCTTGATCACAATGACAAGTATTTCCTCTCCATTTTTCAATTCCTCCTCTGATTTTCTCCCTCACTTGCTTTGCAAATGTATCATTATAATCATGACGTGGCAACTGGAGGGCATTGCCAATGCACCCTGTGATGCTCTCTGGATATATGGTCACCTCGTGTGAGCCCAGTTGACTTGCCATTTTATTGACCACAGTCAAAGAAGAAAGGTGCAGAGAAAAGAGCATAACCAAACTGATTGATTTCACTGTAAATTTATTTTCTCAAATGAGCAGTGACAGCTTTCTGGCAATCTTCCTTGTAATTTCCCTGGTGAAATCAGTTATTCGCTATGGGAGGGAAATTACTCCTCGCTCCTGCTTTCCTTACTTTGCACACCTTCCTCCATATGCTCAGTCTCCACCAGTGGCCTGGCTTCATATTCCTCATCACAATTACATCACTATCGGCATCTTCTTTCCCTCTTGCTTCCCTCTTCGCTCTATTAGAAAACAGAAGAAACACCTGCTTGTGCTTTGGATTCTACGTTTGTCTTTTTAATGACTTTAACTTGTCCTATATATCTTTTCATTGATCACCAACATTTCCATCAGTGCATGATCATACCTATTGGCATGCAAATCTGTTGCAGTATCTGTCCTTAGGAGAAAAGGAAAATCCAAATCTCTTTGGCTATGATATTCCTCTAGATGGTGCCTCATTTCTCTGTACCCATTTATAGCCCAAATGCTCTGCAGAATGCTGTAATCTTGCTGTCTCTGCTCCTGTGCTCCACTTACCTCCTGCTTAAAAAAAAAAAGAGGTCAGGGCCTGTCCCCATTGCTTCACTGACATGTGTTTCAGAGAGTCAAATTAGCCCAATATAGCTAATTCAGTGGGCATCTGTCTTTACTTTAGGGCATTACTTGAAATGTTCTCATCTCTTCCCTCCTAATTTTTCTTGGGTCTTACTGGATATTCTAATTAACTTTCATACTGTCCAAAGCTTCTCTATGAACTCTATGGGTTGGGTCTTGTGGTTTTGTTCTCTCCTTTCTCTTTGCTTTCGCCCTGTTTCATCAATTTCAGTCTCATGATTTCAAATACCTTACCATGTGCTAAAGTCTCCCCCAAACTGTGTCCCCCATGCTGACTTCTCTCCTGAGCCCCTGACTAGGGATCCAACTGCCTCCTTAACTCCATCAGTAGAATTCCCAGAGGACATGAATATGACAGAACTTGAACTTGAAAACAGTCCTTTTCCAACTTTTTTCCTACTTAGCCCATCCCGCTACATGAAGCAGTTTCTACCTGCCATCTTGCTCACACAGACAACTTACCAGTTGTCCTTGGTACTTTCGTTCCTTCACCTGGGCATTTCTTACTACCTACAGTGAGGTTACCAGGCTAACTGTTGCCTAAATGGGTTAACAAACCAGATTTCCTTCTCTCTGGTCTCCTGCAGGCTTCTCCATGTGCAGTGAGACCTTTCCTAATCACACACTGCATTACTCCATTCATGTGGCTTAGAAACCTCCTGCGAGCTTTGTAGAACTCCTACAATGCAATTTAAATCCTTTACTAGAACCTGATGTAGGCTTTTCCTTTCTCCTTCAAACTGGATGCATCTTTGAAACTTTTCCTGCTTCAGAGCCTTTGCCCATGCTATCCCTTCTACCAAAAGGCTGTTGTATTAACCTTCAGATGGCGTGCCTCATTCTCATCATTCAGGTCATGGGTCAGTACCTCTTTATTGAGAGAATATTTTTTTCCCTGACTTTCCACCTAATGTATGGCTGAACCTGCTTTCAATGCACACATGTGCTCTATCCTAATTTTTCATATTACTTGGCTCTCTTCACAATCTGAAATACTCTTTATTTACTTTTCTGGGAATAAATACTGCTGGAATAATCAGAGTCTGGAGGAAGACTTATGAATGGGTTTGTGTGTGTCTATTATATTAAAATGGCAAAATATCAGTCAACTTAAATATTGAAAATAAGTTTCAGCAAATTATAGTATACCCTGTGGATGGAACACTATTGCAAGTACACAAAAAGTATCTTGCTTGAAAGTAACTATTTACTTATTAATGATCATTTAGATTTTGGTTCAATTTCAGTTCAATTTAGTTTAATTTTAGTTCAAAAATGCTACATTAATCACTCCCATCTATTTCTATATAACTTTGTACTTCATTTCCTACCTACCTATAGATACATAGATATAATAACTGATGATTTTATTTTTGTAAAATAGACTTAAAGTGGAAACTGCTTATTTAACCAGTGTTCTCACCCCTGACTTTTCAAATCCTTTATTCATTTTGCCAATCTCTAATCATTAAAAGTAGAATTTCATTGTTTAATTCACATTTCTTTATCCATGTCAGAGCTTAAAAAACCCAATTCTTAATTTTTTGCCCAAATCTGCCCCCCCATCAAAGGGCACAACTGGGGACGAAGAGGCAAAAATATTGTAAACTGGTCCAGTGAACTTTTAGTTACTGGAATTATTTACCCATTATTTTCAAAATAACTGAAATCTGCAAAACAATTTTCTATTCATAAAATACTTTCATATATATTATCAAGTCACCAATCATATGCAAAATGGTTTCTGCAGCACAGAATTAGCTCATTTTACATAAATATAAAATTCCTTTCACTGCTCTGGAGATTTTCAAGAAAGAATGTGTCATTCTCACTCCCCAACACTTTTTATTTTTTAATACTGATTCAGGAAAAGCTGTGCAAGGCATGTATTAATTCGTGTGTTTGTGGTCCTGTTCCATCTTCAATCTTTCCTTATAGAGTACTTTGGTACCAAGGTACTTGAAACCAAGTATTATTTGGGGTTCCATTTAAATTCTCCATGTGTGCCCCAAAGATTGCAAAAAGTATAATGTCTCAAAATGGCAATTTCTGCCTCACTTTAAGGCTTTGCCTTAAAATGTTGCCAGTCTAGAAATGTACAGTGAGAGGAAGGACAGCAACCCAACCCAAGGGGAGAGAGAAGAGGTCTGTTCAACTGTGCTGCTGCTCACTGTGGCGTGGCTGGCACCACGGGAGAACGTGGCTGTGTGGGCATCATTCCCACCAAATGATGAGGGCATGGTCTGGCATGCTGAAAGGCACATGCAAGGTCATGTTAAGAGGGTTCCAACTCTCCGGGTCTGGTTAAAGAGAAAGGAGCCTTCTGTACACAAAATGCGCCTCTGAAACAGCTCAGCGGGATGCAACCTCTGAAGATATCCGTCACAGTCTTACATTGAAAGTCAAATATCTCTCATTCAGGAGCAAAGCCCATCTTCCCTTTTTATGTCTCCAGTGCTTATTGACAAAAGCGAAGCTGAAAATGGTAAAGAGGAATTGTTCTGCCGCGGCTTTTATACAGAGGAGGCACTGGCTGTACAGACAGGGTGTAACGATTCTCTCCTCTGGGGAGGTACTGCAGACAGAGCAATCAAACAGACACTGATCCGGGAAAGGCAAATGGCATGAGATCCTGCCTGCTCCTTCCGGTAGGCACTGTTTATTAGTTTTCCATCACCATCATGAAATACCTAAGATAATTAATGTATAAGGTAAAAGGTTTATTTAACTCAAGTTTTTCAGGTTTCAGAATAAGATTAAATGTACCTGTTGCTTTGGATCCCTGGGGTGGTGCCAATTGGCAATGACAGGGACACACGGTAGAGCATATTTTTCATCTCTTGATCCAGAAGGCAAGAATCGAAGGATGATCAAGAGTCCTACAATTCTCCTCCAGATCATGACCCAGTGAGCTAAGTATCTCCCATAAGGCTTTACCTCCTAAAAGCCCCCACTCTCTCCCACCAATGTCATCCAGGGGATCCAGCTTCCCGGGCATGGACCTTTGACTGGACACTTACCAAGTCTGTGGCAAGTACTCATAAACTGTTGTCATTTGAGGATATGTTATGAGTTGGGGCAAAGACAGTACATGTAAGTTCACGAATGGGTGATAACTCTATTAGGGAAGACAAGTCCATATTGTCACCATGTCTAACATGGACAAGAAGTGCTGTTCACTTGGGTTCCAATGTGAAGAGTTTCTCAGGAGTTGTGTAAGACATTATGGCCAGAATTCTCCAGTGATCACTCTCGTATCATTTAATGGCACTCAGAAATTCATAGAGCATTCTCTTCTACTTTGAAAGCATCCATGTGGTAAGAACATGAAGCACTGCACCTGGTGCAGAAGAGACACCTTATTTGAAATCATTTTATTTGCAATTTAGATTTCATCAGCAATAAGAACTTCATCTAGGAAAATCAGATCCTCACAATTCTTTGGGATGCTACCTGCAAGTATTTTACATTTGCACGCCTGTAGTTTTTATCCTATGGATTTTAACTTGACTGCTAAATAAGTTGTTCAGTGATTTTCAGTAACTACTGAATTATAAAGAATCTATAAGTTTCCCCTGAGTCTACCTGGTCATTGGTATTGAGACAGCAGGTAGACTTATGAACTAAGCTCATGGGTTTCCTCTACTAAAGGGATGAATCAGCCCTATCAGATTTCCTCTTTGCAAAGGGTAGCTGACTGCCTCATCTGATATTTTAAGAGTGCTTTTATAACTACTGTTCCAATCATTTAAGTAAATTTTTAAAATTAAAGTTATTTTAACTGGTGAGTCTTTCCCATTTATTCTTAGTGTTCCAAGACCAATTTCTGATTCCTATGAATCTGTAGAATTGATTTGGAATCCTAGGTCTGACACAAAGTGGTAGGACATAAGCAACCTATGAAATCAAAGGAAAACTAGAACAAACCATGTAGCTCCACTCATGTCTAGTTACTTGCTTACATCCTTGATTTTAAAAGTTGCTTTCCTAAATCGTAAGGTATTAAACCCAGCACTCACTTGGATATAGACAACATCTCTGACAAATGGTCACTACATTAAAGATTAAGCTATTCTTCAAGAATTTGGAGGTGGCTTTGTCTGGGCCACACTGGGTATTCCCGAACAGGTGTCTGACGTGTGATCTTTGAGGGTCTAAGCTCCATCCATGGTTCATACCAGTGTCACCATTTTGTTAATCTGTGTTCTGTGAAGAGTCATGAAGTTTGACTGCACATGTGTCAACCTCAGAGTACTTCAGTCCTCCATGCTTTGCATTACCATTCTCCATGCCCAAGACCATTCTGCTTCTTATCTGATAAATTCCCCAAAATCCTAACACTGGGCAGACGGATTTGAAACCATTTTCATATGGTCACCATGGAAATTAACTCTCTTTTATAAAACTGGTCCTTTTGGCCAGGGATTTAGCTCAGTGATGTATGTGCCTGCTTGGCAAGCACGAGGTCGTGAGTTGATCCCCGGTAAAACCGATTCTTTTGGTGACTGGCATGTTAAGCAACTGGCAAAATGACCCTAGTTTGTTAATACTTAATATTTTCAACAAGGGGATGTTTTTGAGGTTAGTATACAAGAGTAAGTATACAGTCCTTGGTTTCCTGCAGAGGTTCCTCTAATAACTAAGAAAACAGGAAGAAACCAGTATCTCGTGAGTGCAAAGGCACCGGGGTCATATATAATTAATTTTTATTCCATTATTCTTCAGTTGTGCTCAATTCCTTCCAGAAAATGTACCCACTTCATTGCTGTAGCGAAAATAATGACAAATCATTTTGACGTTTTCTTTTTTACTCAAACCTGCTAGTCCTCTAAAATTTATCAGGTATTTAGGATGTTCTGTGCATACAAGGTGGTTGAAGGTGATGCAGGAGATTAACAGATGGATTAGAAATGGACTCTGGCCTGAAGAATTCATATTAAGTAGGATACTGTGAATGAAAATATCACCTGGTGGTGAGGGTGCTCACGCTGATGATGGTAACAGCAGTGAGGAGGCACTGCAGGGGTCTTAGTTTGCTGGGTTATATTTGTCTGGGGAATGTGGTGGAATTATCTTTATTCATCTTTCCATTCCCAGCACCTAGCAGCGTGCTCTCAGGATCCAAGTCAAATGACTGAATGAAGAGATGAATAACCTCTGCCCAGCACCACCCACTTCTTCTGGCAGAGCTGCGCTGGCACTCAAGCATTTCTCCTGTGAATCAGCTTGAAGAGCCTCTTGTTTCCATTCTGCTCCTTAAAGAGGTTCTTTCACAAATGAGAAGCACTACAAAGCAGAAATTACAATACCACGTATGCTAAAATGTTACTGAAATGCCAAAGATCTCACCTCGAACAACTGTAATGGAAAAGCAGGAGAGGCAGTTAAGAAAGCAGATCAGGAAGCACAGAGGGGCCATCAGCGAGAGATTTCCTAAAGCTTTCTGCTCCCAAATCTCCTTCTGAGGAGCAACTGTCAGGCCCACTTACCTGCTACGTAGGAAGCATTCAGAGCTAAGTTGAACTTGGAGCACCAGATGGATGCTTTTAAAATGTTGGGAGAAATTCTATTCCTCTGTGGTCCAGGTTTTGACGGCATGGCGAAAGCGTGATGTTTATTGGCCTCATCCAAACATGCTTCCAAGAAAAAGCTGTGATTTGAATTCTTTTCTTTGCGGCATCCTGCACCCCTTTTTCCTGCTTGTTGAATAAGGACTAAGTGGTTCAACTCTGGAAAGTCCTCACTGCTGACTGCCACTGTGGACTTTTTACCCATGAACCCCGAAGATGGACTTTTTTTTGAAATAGTCAGAAGAAATGGCTGCTCAATAACTTCAATTTCACTCAACAAACCTAAAACAATGAGTTCTCTGTCTCGCAATAGGCAACCTCTGTCTAACTTACTGTGTGTTTCCACTGTGTGAGGCTCCAGAAATGTGTTCTTGTTTGAACTATCCTAAATCAGGAATTCCCCATGGCTCTGATTACCTGAAACTTCTTTGTTTTCAAGACAATTGGTGAATGCTGTTAGATTAAAGACTGAGACCCAAACAGCAAATGCAGTTTATGAGTGACTTACTATGTATGCTCTTACTTGAGTCTCATCAAGTTTTGGGACAGGCAGGCAGGGAGTGTTATTCTTATTATGTTGGAAAAGAAGCGGTGACTCAGTTAACTCATTTTGATTTCACCCTACCAGAAGTCCATGTATTTAGAAATGAGGATGGATATAGACCTAGGATAACTGACTTTGATTTGAACAAACTCTATTAGTTGAAGAATTAGTTCTTCGCCTTTGAGAAGTCTGAGCAGAAAGATTGAACTAACAGATCTCACATAGAATATGTTTCAAACATCACCAGTACAGTTGAGTATGGATTTCTCTCTCAACCTCTCAATGTGAAATTCATGCAGATATATGATGACTCTTATTTCCTCCAAGTTCCCCACAACAGATAAAATAACCCACCAACAGTTCCACACTGTTAATTATGTCCTGCTATGGAATATTAAGAAACTATGCCTGGATGGAGGAAACCTGGGGAAGTAGAAGCTGACCTTCCACTCTTCTTTGTGACTGGGAGCAGATTGGTGCTCACCTTTGCAAATGAAACAAGCCTCCTTGGCCCCCACAGAGCCTTCTAGCTAGGTTGGCCTTTGCTCTGTGAACTCTGCCCCCTTACTTACAATAGGGCATTTCTAAAACAAAGCCAACATTTGTGAAAGGTCAGCTGCCAAGAAAAGCAGAGAATATCAGTGAAAATGACAGGAAAAAGAGAAACAAACTGGAAAACATCATCTCAAATGTTTACCCAGGCTGACCACTTTGGGATAATGGCCTGTGGAACTGATAGCTGGAGAAAATGGCTAACGCTGTTTCTGGCCCTCTCCTCCATATCCCCAGACATTAAGGGGACCCAGACGCTGGCTTCCTTATTGACTACTCCTGAAGATGATTCTGATTATTTATATATGCTACTAGCTAGTTTTCACAGTTTAAAAAGATTGAGCTTGGGAGACATATTTAGCATTTTGTGAGTTACAATAATTCTTCAAATTAGTAAACATGGAGCAAGAACTGGGAAGAGAAGAGATGGAAGGAGAAGCACTGATTTTCTTAAATCCTGGTGCCAGCATTTATTCATCTGTTTATTTTTAAGAACTTTTATTTTAAGGATTTTTATTGCTTGTACAATCACACAGGAGCAGGGTATATAGAAAGAGCAAATTAGCTTGACCATCTACCAAAGCCCAAAGCACCTGGGTTACATAGCCTTACCTGGTTTTCCTAAACCTTTTTCTAATAGTTCTTAAATGACTCATTGCATCCCATTGTACATGCTGCTGACTTGGCAGGGGACACAATAAACCCATACAAATGGCAAGATGCAAAATGTAACCTGAGGTGAATGATCGTTCAGTGCACCAGTGACAGTCATACAGAACACAGGAACCAGCAATGGTTCAAGTTTTCATTTATAGGAAATGTGCCAAGAGCCCACAAGAGCCCAGAGTCCCCCGAAGAGGAAGTGTGTGCTGACTGAGTCCATCTTGAGCTCATTGGAGACAGTGATTTACTCTGAGATTATTAGGTGAATTTCATGGCAGCATCTATCATGAGAGACAAACTTCCTCTAGATTTACCATAAGGTTCTGGACTTTGTCTTTGAAATCAATATCATAAGATATTAATGTTTCTATATAGGTCAGTGCCAAAGATTTGCGGTGTGGCACTGCTAAAATTTATTAATTTATAATAGCAGTAAGGATAATTCCTGGAAATTTTTGCTCTTGCAAGAATAGCCGAAGGCCCTCCCCTTGCTAAAAAAAAATGTGGCTTATTATAATAGTGATCTGCATATCCTGAGGCCTAAATCATTTTCTTTGAAATGAAGCATCTCTAACAATTAAGTCTTGATAAAAAGTTGCCTATAACAATGGTAGGAATTCTTTTCCATCAAACTTATAATAAAAATTCTACTTAAAAACCGTTAGGATGTTTTAGGGTTTTGTGAATGATTTTAATAGTAGTATTGCTTTTTGTCTCACTGTCATTTAAAATTTTTGATTTTCACTTATTTACATATATAAATTAAAATATTAATATAAATATATATGACACCTTTCTCTCATCTTCTTTCCTTCTGGCATGCACACATATACACACACACACACGCACACTCTTTCTCTCTCTAAACACACAGAAAGTCTTTTCCTGTGTAAATTCTGTTTTCTGTCAAGTTTTTCTCTATACTTAGTAAACATTGAAGGTTCTTGGGACTGCTTTCTGTTTATATTTCGGTTACTTATATGCTGAATCTTATCTTCTCACAAGTGAGGTCTCAGAAATGGTTGAGAACATTTGATTCAGGGATGAGCTAACCTGAATCCAGTCTTAGATCTGTTATTTATAAGCTACATGAATTCAGATAAATTGTCTAAATTTTCTAAGACTGTTCGCTCATCTGTGAATTTCGTATGAAAATACCTATGGAGTAGATTTTCACATCTCTTTGTATGTGCATGATGGTGCTCAGAATGGCACCTGAAGCAAAGTTCTCCATAAGAAAGGTTATTATTATTACTCTATAGTTATAGCAATAGTCAGTCACTGCTGTGTTTCTCCTATAGCATCAAGACTATTTCCTGTTATTAGGAAGTTAGGATAGTATAATAGTATCATGAATCTATGGTTTAAAAATATGCTTTTCTCACTTTATAAAACTTACACTTCATTTTGCAAATACCAAGATGTGATTGATAACACTCTAATATTGAATATTCTTTCCCTGAAACTTTACAATTTTTGGATAAAGACAGTTGGAGGCTAAGAAACAGTATAGGTAAGCATGACTTACAAATTTTCAAATGATCTTCAAATGTTGCTAACTATTCCTGGGCCTCTCATCCGCACTGAGATATTAGATAAGGAGAATTTCCTTTGGATCTCCTTCAGAAAGTTATCACAATTTCCATATGTTTAGATGGAGCACTCACGGGTCCTCACAGTACGGTACAAGATTACATTATGGTAACAGCCCTTAAAAGCAATGTAATAAAATGTCAGCGTGAAATTTAGAAGTCTATAGCAATTAATAATTTCTGTTGACTGAATGAATTTTTTTAAAAAGTCAGATACTTTAAGGTATGCCATATACAACACCTTTAAACAGGTTTTTTGTTTTGCTTTGTTTTGTTTTGTTTTGGTGTGGGGGGTGTTGTTTTCTGGTCATTATGATAAAGAGCACAGGAATAGGTACCGGAGACTCAGGTGGTCCCTGTCCTGCCCCTTACCAGTTGATTTTGCAAAGTGCAGTGTTATACTATTGGATGACCTTGGTTACTCCACTTTAGATAGTCGGGGTGGTGGAAGATGAATGAAATGCTCTTTTTCTAAGCCCTCTTAAAGATCAAAAGTTGAATCACTTAGGAAAGAGTGAAATGAGTCTGTTATGTGTATGTGAATTTATGTGCATGTGAACACTTTTACCTATGCATGTATTTGCTCAGTACCTAGAAGAAAGTCTCTCATTTTGAGAGAGAGTGAAAGTGGAAAACAAAAATATGTGATATACATTTGAAAAATAAGAATTAAGATGAGATTATATCAATTTTCTAAGAAAAAAGCTATAATCCTTTGGCTAATATTATCATATTCAAATCTGACTTGTAAAATGTAGAGTCTGCTTTAAATCAGAGTTCTCTTAATTAGGGTCATTGCTACAAATGAAAGCCGATTTGGGTGCTAGTCTAATAAGAAAACGCCAGTTACGGTATATTATCAACCCCGACTTGCCAGGCATTGAATTTCCTGATACGGTCTGCTGGGAACCTTAAATGAACAAGAGCAATTATAAACCTAAAGTCTGCAGCCATTTGTTGGCATTATCTCAGGATAATTTCCCTGAAACATTCATGATGAAATGCAAAGGTAGATAATTTAAAAATCCATTTAAAATAGCTGCGGTATAATTTAAACTAAGGTCTCTCTGTATAGTGGACATTATAGCAAGACTGCAGTTTGAAATAGATCTTTTACAAATGATCTTTTCTTAGGCATCATTGCCTTGGGAAGGAATTTAAACAGGTTTAAATAATTTTCTTAAGTGTAATATGAGTAAAATAAGAATTTTGCATGATTTGGGTTTTGTTTAAATGAAGAAAAGCATAAAGGTTTATTATTTTAAAGGAGTCTGCCAGTGGTTGATTATTGCCTAGAGAAAAGCAAAAAACCCTTGGAAAAAATTCGACAAGCCAGAACTTCAGTACCTTTTTCTTTTTTTCGCTTTTGCATTGTTTAAGTTCTTTAGGTGACTCAAGTAGCAAATTAGGAGGTTATTTTGCGACTCATGAGTATAGCAAATGTTTACAGAGAAAACTGATAGGATTTTACTTCTAACTTTTCCTGTATCACATTCCTTGTCTGGTAAGACACAAATTCCCTCTCAAATCGAAGCAACATTAAACAAAAGTGAAATTTAAAATGGGAAAACTGCTGAAATAAACAAATATTGGAATCACCATGCCACATCCACAGGTTTCTGTTTCTAGCTCTTTACCTTAACCTATTTCTCTTTAATTTCTCTTTTTAAATTCTTGAGAGGGATGGAATATCAAGATGAAGACTCAATACTAGCCCAATTTTATTGCCGATTTCTCCGCTCAGAAAATATAGGTTTATAATGGAAGTCCTGACACAGGCTTCGCTCTAATAAACTACAAGATGAACCAATAAACTATATCAAGAGCCTATTACCAAGAACCATTACTGTTCAGAGATCAGAGAAAAATTTATTTTTGTTCTGAATCTTGCTCAAGATCTCTGGCATCACACAGTAATTTGGGATTTTGCCCTGGCTTTATTTCAGAAGCTCTAGAGTAGAAGGGAGGAAGGTCCCTTCTGCTAGTATCCCAAGTGTATAACATAAATGGGAGAGGTGACTCCTCACTGAAGCAAACTTCTATTGGAATAAAACACAGAAGGCCTAAGGATCATATTTATAATTGATTCTAAAGACCGTCGCTTGAGAGACGGTTTGCACATTACTTTTCAGTTTCAGTAGTGCCTTTGTATTCTATGATGTTTTCCTTCCACTTGGGGATCATGTTACGGGTTACTTTAAAATGGTGCAAGGGTCATCCTTTAAACATTTATTTTTAGTACCTTTTCATCAGCACCAAGGTGCCATTGCATCCACAGCATTCCAATCACTTGGGAATGGCAAGTTACTGAGAATGGTCCTTTAATGTCATCCATGGTAGAGTGATAGCTGAACCTACTCCCTTACAGATCCATGCTCTGACTCTTAAACTCTTGCTTTCTCCGTATCCTGGGTGTTGGTTGGACATGGGGTCATTATTACTTGTGATACAAGATTTCCGATTCCTAGTGCTGAGCTCAGAAACCCAGGTGTTTTAAGATGGCCTTTCAAAAGGATGGAGGCAAACAATTTCAGCTTTGAAGACATCATTGGCCTTGATGGCCTCCTGCTTCCACTGAGGTGCAGTGACTTGGAACCTGATTTATCTTAGGAATTTCTCTTTCCTGTTCTTAATCCTCTAAGGAGTTACTTTCTCATTTGCTTTCCCAGAATCTGACACTGATCATTTTCCCCAGATTATTTCCTGGCTTACAGTTTGGTCTTGGCATGCAAGCTCTCATCGCTTCTTTGTAGTCGCATTTACATTTCTGCATTCACTCCTTCCCCTAAATTCCAAGGTGCACTCGGGTCATAGCAGCTCCTTCATGCCAAAGGTGACTTTGGGGATAGAATGGAACTGCTTTTCACCAAAAGCTGGAAAAGTTGTATCTATGTTAAAAAGAAACTTACAAACTGACAGTCTACAACATTGTAAAATAAAACTCCAGAGTGTTTAGGGAATACTTACATATTATGCACTAGAAAAAAACCAAAATATCAAGTAGTAAGGTAGGAAGAGTGATGAGTCAATGAATCCTGTACAAAGCTCTGTTTTTTCTTTGCTACTTTGTCATCTCTCTCCTAGGTTGCTGATTTTTCAGTAAATAATTAGAGGCAGAGCAATTCTGAGCCATTTTATGTGAACATTGTTAAAGGAAATAAAGGTGAAGGCAGAAAAACATAAAAAAAGAAACTACTAAGAAACCATGAACAAAAATGGCTAATTATAGAGCTGCTATTAGAATGCTTTTTTCCCTCTTCTTGAAACAGAATTTTTGTTTGATAATTAACAGACCTACAGGGCCCATTACATTCTCAGACTCTGAAGGTATCGATCCCTCTGTCTCTGGCTGCCACATTTGTTCTTACTGGGTCTTCTTCCCCTGAGAATTTTGCTGATTTCATAATTGAGGGGAGGGGTGAAGGCTGGAAGTTACCAAAGATGGCCTGCTGTGTGAGGGACAGCTGAGAGGGAGGGTTGGAGAGCGGGCCTGCCCAGCTGTCCATGCAACTTTTCTGCTTTATTTTATATTATATTATATTATATTTTATTTTATTTTATTTTTATTCTTTGATGACTTTCACAATGGTGAGGTCTCACATCAAGATATGGCTTTAAAGAAACCTAGCATTCTGATATACAAAATAGGCACACATAACTGAAGCTCAGATTGTATTACTCCAGATGTATTTATCCTCTGAAACAAAACAAATGGTTCCACCTAATACAGATCCCTTTGGGTTTGGTCACATGAAAGAAATATAGAATGAACAATTTTTACTGCCCTGAGCCCGGTTCATAACCAGAAGCTCTTAACTTGTGGTGAATTTCATAATGAGACATCACATTACACTCCATAAGAAGGTTTTGCTTTGAGCTGAAACTTCCCTGCAAAGAGCACCTTCTTGCCTCTCTTTCAGGACCCAGGATAGAGCTGAAAGAACTCCAAGCATTTTTATACCTAACCTGTGAATATTGGGGTGAGGGAGACATAGGCTTAGGTTTCAAGGCATCTCAGTAGCAAGCTATATGTCAATCCATCCTGGGAAGGACTCCTTAATGAACAGAGCGGTCTCTCCTGCATGGTAGTTTGACTGACAACAGGCAGGGCATGCAGCTCCTAATTCATCCGTAGTCGTCCACAGGCAAACAGTTCCAAGGCATACGCTGGCCAGCACGAGAACACACAGCAACTCTGCCTTTGCTAGCTGGCATTCATGCCAACCTGAAATCAAAGAACAGGTGGAACTAAAAATATATGGGACTTCTTTTCTTTTTTTTTTTCCTTTATTTACCTAAGAAACTTGAGTCTTTTAAAATATCTAATTTTAATAATAGGAAATATTTTAGTATAAAGGGCAGTTACAGATTGAGCATATTGAGTCCACTGATTATCCTTTAAATTGCCGAATTTTTTCATGTTGATTTTGCACATAGTAAACCCTAAAAATTATTGTTTGATTGTGCCTAACAGTGGGCCTTCATACCCGTGGGCTCCACATTGGTGGATTCAATCAACAATGGATGGTAACTATTTGAGAAAACAATTTGTGTCTGTACTGAACCTGGGCAGACATTTTTCCCTTGTTACTATTTTTCAAAGGATGCAGTATAACAACTGCTCACATAACATTTGCATTGTTTTAGTTTGCATTAGTTATCTAGAGATGACTTCAAGAATACACAGGTATGTGCATACGTCCCACACAACTACCATGGCATTTTACATGAGGGATTTAAGCATAGGAAGATTTTGATGCCTTTGAGGCTAATTCATTGTGGATATCAAAGAATACATACATACATACATATATATATGTGCATATATTATGCTATATTATATTATATTATATCATATCATATGATATTATATTACATGTATATATTGCATGCTCTGGGAGATAATAAAAATTAAAAAGAGATTTAGTATTGAATTTCTCTTTTTCATTTTACTGCTCTGAATGTGCCAGAGAATTGACACGATGTGATGGGAAGTCAGTGATGTGGTCAAGTCCTCATTCCTCTCGGCAGTTAGCAAAACAGGTGGTTGTAGGAGGAGGAAATAAGGTCAGATCTGTCCTGACAACCTGGCAATGAAAAACCCTCTAATCCAGTTGGAGCCATAGAAACTCCACAGTCTAAATGAAGGTGGCCCTTGGATGCCAAGAATGTGTGTGGGGCACAGGGTCCCTCCTGGACTCACCCCTTTGGGATGTCCCCCACCCTGTGGATCCAAGGGAGAGCAGAGTAGACTGCAGATACGACATTCTCATGTGTTGCCTGCCTGTGTCCCTGCGGTAACCCTACTCCAAGGGCCTGAGATTTATTTCTGACATCTGGCACAAGTCATGCAAACAATTGTGTTGCAGCTGAAAGGCAGTAAGTGTGCCTGAGGCTGCCGCTCAAACCTGTCTATGAACTGGGCTCCTCACACCTCGCACTCAGCAGTCCCATTAGAATGGAATTGGAACACGTTGATCTTGGTTGGTCCTGGCTGTAACTTGCTTTATTTTATTTTTTTTTCTTTAAATTTCAGGCAAAAGCCTGGACAACAATTCAATTCTTTATGTCTAGCAGTACTTTTAATGGTCATTTCTGAAGTTTAGTTCGTTTGTAACCCTTGTAATCGCAAGGCTTGGCATTTTGGTTCCTGAAGCCTCTACTGGAGCATGCAGGAATCTGTCCCACCCTCAGCCCTCGTCATCCTGCCTTTCATCCTCGTCTCTCCCACACATGCCCTCCCTGCTCACTCCTTGGCCCCCAGTGAAGGTCTATCAGGAGATGCAAGAGGTCGACATCAAAGCTTGCTCACAGCCTGCGGCTTGCCTGCCTCTAATGCTGGTATTATAGAGAAAAGAGAGTGTGTGAGATAGAGTCTCAAGCACTGGTATTATAGAGGAGAGAGAGACAGAGAGAGTGAGAGAGAGAGGGGCCCAGAGAGTGAGGGAGAAGTATCAGATTGCTTGAATGGACTCTCACATAGGAGCCTGAAGAATAGAACAAAACCTCCCATTCTGTCTCTCTTTGTAAGAGGCCTGAGCAGAATGGGCATGTGGGGTGCACAGTCGGTTTTGAACTGCATTAGCACTCTTTCAGTTTACAAACAAGAGGCCTAATTTAGAAGAAAATCTTCTATCTGATTATTTCTTTGTGTTCATCCATGTGGAAAAAAAATGTCTGCTTAGGGTGGGGGGATTGGTAGTGAGGTGGCTTATTAACTCTTCAGGCTGAATTATGATTGCAAAGGGCAGTTGAGAGACTGTTATCTATCCTTAATTTCCAGACTTCAGAAATGAAGTAAGGATTGCTAGTTTTGAGCACTGTAGAAAAATATTAAGCAGATAATGTTGTCATTTTGTCTAACCAATTTCTTCCTCACAGGCAATGAGCAAATGCCTCCTTTCTCTTAATTATGTTTTATGGCAATACAAGACGATGTAATTAGGGTCACTGATAGAGAGAAAGCCCCAGAGAGTTCTTTGAAACCCTCTGGGTCATGAACACCATGGCAGTTCTTGGGGCCAGAGTGGTTGAGCAGCATACTAGGGGTCCTGCCATCTGGGCTTTTTGAAAGTGATCAGCTCAAATAGATTGGAAAGAAATAGGAGGTTTATGAAAAGATTGTGGATAAGTCTCATTGTAGAATAACTCCATATACCTCTGCTGAGAAGTTTTATTAATTCCTAATAACTAAAGAGAGAAAGTATGTTTGTAAGATACAAATATCGAACAGTATTGGGATAAGTCATTTTTTTCATAAGTTGATGTCTCTGTCTTTCCAGTGTTAGGTGGACTAGAACTATTCTACAATAAATGTACAAAAATCCTTTCTAGTACTCAAGTTAAAGTATCTTTTAGGAGAAGCAATATGAACTCAGATACTGGCTTTAGAGTAAGTTCTGTGTTTCATTTGATCACTCTCATATTGGCATATTTCCCTAAATTCTCAGAAGTGTGTCCTCTTTAAGTACTCGGAGGTCATAAGTGTCTGATGATCATGGTTGGAATTCCATAGAAAGTCATAGTTTTTGAAGAATAGAGGAATTTAACCATGGGTGACTCTTGTCTACAAGGCAGCAGGAAAGCTGAATTTGGATTCTGGGATTGGAGTGTACATTTACTAGAGATCCAAATTTGGGGGTAGAGTTATTGGTCCTTAACACTTCAAATGTGTTCCTTTGTTGAAGATAGGAAGCATGCAAAAGTGGTCAAAATGGAGTCTGCTATGCCCACACTGAAAAGATGAAAGCAAATGTGTCACCAAGTGCAAGACACAATGGGAGTTTTTGGAGATCTGCTGTATTTCTGTGAAAAAGAGAAGGCAGTTCTGCAATAAATTTTATTCTTAAAGAAAAGAACACTGGAAGAAATTATGCCTTTCTGGCATTGTGCTCTAACATAATGCTTGGGCGACCTTCTAGGTATCTGGTATCCTCAAGGTAAGAAGTCTGAGTACAGAGGTCAGTACTATGAAGAACTAGGGTGCCAAGTTTGCTGAATATTAACATTAACTGTTTTTATAAATAGTTTACGTTAATTTTATGTTTTGGAATTCTATGTTTCTTTTCACAGGGTAATGAAATAAATAACTGGGAAAGTTTTAATATAGAAATCATTATAAAATGATACATAAAATACAGTTTTCTATGTATTTTGCAGTTCATTGGGGTCTCCTTCTTGTTCCATAATCTAAATATTAAAATGTACAATTTGACTAACTGCATATGACTATGTATACTAAAGTCAGTATTACAGTAGTAATAATATTGTATTAATACTTATTATACTACTAGTATCATGAATTCTTTGAAAACAAGACTTTTTGCATGTAATAGTATTGTTTGGTAAATTTGTTTTTCCTGTCATTCATTGCTACAGTATTTCTTTATGTGATATGTAATAATGTCTTTGCTTTGTATATTAATCTTTTACACTGCAACCTTTGTATACTCACTTATTTGTGCTTATATTTTTGTAGATTATATCAAATTTCTACATGGACAAGTATATGATCTATGAATGGATCCAAATTTATTTCTTCTTTCCAAAATGGAAGGCTTTGTATTTCATTTCCATGCCTCATTAAATTGGCTACATATCATATATAGGAAGAATGTGAGTAGAAATTGTGAAAGCAGACTTATATGTCTCACTGGATCTTAGAGGGAAAAAATGCAGTCCCTTACCATTAGACATCATGCTAGCTGTAAGTTTTGCAGATGGCCATTATTAGAATGAAGTTTCACTTCTATTCCTTGTCATCTATAATTTTTTATTGGAAATACATATTGCACTTTATCACCTTTAAGTGTTGATATAGTTGATATCTAGATAGCTCCCCAAAGTCTCATGAACTCATAAGTGGGGCTTTGGGGGATAATTGGATTATGAAAGTATGATATTCACCAAAGGATTAGTCCATTGATAATTTTGTAACTGGAGGTGATGTTGAGAGGCACAGCCTTGTGGGGAGATATGGATCACTGTGGGAGTGACCTGGAAAGGCACATATACCTCCACTTCCCTTGATCCTAGCTCTCCTTCCTGTCACTCACACCATGAACTCTTTCTCCTCTGCTCTGTCCCTCTACCATGCCACGCTGCTTTAGAACCAGTGGACCATGAACTGAAACCTCTACAAACTGTGAGCCAAAATAAATCTCTCCTCTTTTAACTTGTGGGTGTCCAGTATCGTGTCTCCTTGATGGGAAAGTAATCAAAACATGTGTGAATATATTGAAATGATCACATTATCGGTTTTGGTTTGTTAATGTGGCACATTACATTGATTGAGTTTTGAGTATCAAAGCAACTATTTAAAATAATAAATCTCAGCTAGTTATAATGCATTAAATCTATTCTATCTAATGAAATACTGCCTAGCATTTTCGTTTTATGTACAAGAAAGCTACTTATCTTTGGTATTTTTTCTTGTGGTTTGCCAGAATTTGGTACTTATGTAATACTGGCCTCATAGAACACATTGGGAAGTGTTGCCTTCTCCTTGGTATTCTGAAAGAGCATGCACAGAATTGCTATTATCTGTCCTGCAAATGTTCAGTAATATTCACTGATGAAGCCATTTCAACCCTGTCTTTTCTTTACAGAAAAGTTGTTGCTAGCCATACTTTTAATATTTACAAAGAGCATAAGGCCATTTATATGATCTATTTATTGAGTGAGCATTAGTAGTTTGTATCTTTTAAAGAATTGACCCATTACATGTAAGTTGCTAAATTTATTGGTATAATGTTGTTTAGTTTTCTTTATTATATGACTTCTGTATGGCAATTCTGATATTCATAATTTACATTTTCTCTCTTTTACCAATGTCCAGGATACCTAGAAGACTGTCTATTCTACATATTGTTACAAAATTCGAGTTTGGATTCATAGATTTTTCCCCATGATTGTCATTCACTTTACTTATATGTACTTTGATATTTATTATTTTCTTTTATGTTTTAATCTGGTATCATTAATTTGATATTTTTCTTACTTTTAGCATAAGCTGTTTATTGCTATAAATTTCCTTTAATGACTGCTTCACAAGCATCCCATAAGATTTTGGGATTATTTTTATCTTAATCATGTTCCAAACACTTCCATACTTCCTTTTTATTTTTTAAGCATGAGTTATTTTAATATATGTTACTATGTTTGCAAATCTTTCAGGGTTGCCCATATATCCTTCTGTTAGCAATTTTTAATTTATGTCCACTGTTGATGGAGAATGTATTTTACATGGTTCTGTTTTTAAGCTTTATTCATATTTGTTTTATGGCCTAAACAAGAAGGTATCTTGGCAAACGTTCTGTGTGAATTTGAATGTGTTTTCTAGTGCTGTTGGAGACTCCAGAGTCTCTGAATTCCTTGCAGCCAGACTCAGGGGCCAGGTGGAGCCACACTCCCGGATACACTCCACCTAGCTGCCTGGGTCTGGGAGGTCTTGACTCCCACCAAGTAAGGCAGAGGCTCCACCAGCACACTCTGGGAGTGCGCCCTCACTAGCTGCACACAGGGTCCAGCTCCAGTCCCGCGACTCAGCGCGACCCACCAGGGAAATGCCCAACCAGCCTTGCAGGACACAGAGGTACTGAGCCCAGCCCAGCCCAGGACTCCAGAGCTGCTCATCAGGGACTGGCCAGCATAGCTGCAGGGCCTTGGAGAGCTTGGGCTCTGCCCATCAGAGCACAGGGTGCGAGCTCCATTGTTCAGTGGAGTGGCCAGCGTGGCAGGTCCTAGAGGCTGCGGGCCCACCCAGCCAGGAGCAAGGCCCTGGCACTGTAGGCCTGGGACTCACCCAGGCTTGCCTGGCACTCCAGAGGCTCTGAACTCCTTGCAGCCAGACTCAGGGTCAGGGTGATGCCACACTCCGGGGTATGCTCCGCCTAGCTGCCTGGGTCTGGGAGGTCTCAGCCTCCATCCAGTAAGGTGGAGGCTTCAGCAGCACACTCCAGGAGTGCACCCTCACTAGCTGCACAGAGGATCCAGCTCTACCCGGTCCCATGACTCAGCACAACCCACCAGGGGATCATCTGGTCAGCCTCGCAGGACACACAGCCACACAGATCCCAGAAGAAAATGACAAAACGAAAGATCAAGAGGCAGTCTCAATCCCCCAGCCCACTGAGAAGAAACCCAAGAGACACTGAAATGGAAGACAGTAGGAGTCACACAACTGAACCTTCTGAAATGATACAAAATGCAGTAAAGAAACAGCTCGATGAAGCTATAGAGAAACTCAAATCAGAAATAATCTCTCAGCTAAAAAGTGAAATGACAATCATTACTAAAGAAATGTTGTGTGTATCTAAAGAAAAGCAAGATCAAAAAATAGAAGAACGTAAGAAAATGATGGAAACTTTGAATGAACACTATAAGACACAAACAGAATTCATGAAATAGATTTCAAAGGGAAATGCAAGAAATGACAAATTCCATGGAAAGTTTGAAAAACCGCTTGAATGAAGCTGAAGATAGAATTTCAGTTCTTGAAGACAGCATGGGAACTTATGGCCACAAAAGAAAAGATCTCTTAAAAATAGTAAGGAACCAAGAAACAACAATACAACAGCTGCAAGATGATGCCAAGAGAAATAACATAAGATTAATAGGCATCAATGAAAAAGCAGGGGTCAATACCAATGACCTGCGAATACTATTCACAGAAATCTAGTGCTGTTGGAGAGTGTTTTTAGAAGTGCCCGTTGCATCAAGTGTGTTGACAGTGTTGTTTACTGATTGTTCTAAATGTTCCATCACAGAAAAAAGGAAAGGTGGTGAACTATTGACTATAATTGTGGCTTTGAATATTTTTCCTTAAAGATATACCAGTTTTTCATTCTTGTATTTTAAAGCTCTTATTAGATACATAAACATTTAGAATTTTAATGTGCTGTCATTGAATTGGCCTACTTATCCTCAAGAAATGTTCTCTTTTATCTATAGTTATATTTTTTGCCATGAAATATACTTCATCTAATATGAGATAATCAATTTTTTATGTGAGCACTATGTAATTTTCACATTCTTTTTTTGGTACATTCTTATATCTTTATACTCATATTTTAAGCTCTTTTCCCATAGGCTGCATGTAACTGACTCTTCATTGTATCCAAAATGACCATTTTCTGGTTTTTAATTAGAATTTTAGACCACTTAAACATAATTATGATTTCTATGACTTGTTTTACATGTAATATATTCTTATGCTTTATGTATTGTATGTATTCTTTTTTCCTATTTACTTTCTGTCAGCAGTGTTTGAAATTAAATTTTTGTGAGTCCTTCTATATTCCTTGTTATTTATTAATTTGGTTTGCACCATTTATTAGTGGTTGGTTTAAAGTTTATAATGTACACCTTTTTACTTATCATCATCTGTCTTCAAATATCATAATATCATATACTCAAATTATCCCTGTTTATATACATTATAGGGACTTTGTTACACTCCCATTTCCCTTCCTTTAAAGTATTGTTGTATATTTAACTTCCACATAAGGCAGCTCCCTGCAGTGTCATTATTTTTAAGTGATTGCTTCTTTCTATGTGAAGATTATACAATCCATTTGAACTTCTAATTTAAACAAAAAAGCAAAACTTATTTTATATTCACCCATGTAGTTGCTATTTCTGGTGTCTTCATTAATCTGTGTGGTCTCATATTTCCTTTGCTCGGTTCCCATTTTCCTTCTGCCTGAACGATTTCTTTTAACACTTACTGTAGCATAAACCTGCCACTGATGAATTCTTTCAGCTTTTGTACATCTGAAAAATGCCATATTTTGCGTTCATGAATGAAAAGTTTTGCTGGGTCTATAATTCTAGGTTGACACATTTTTTTCTTTGCACTTTTCCATACTTTGATAATATTTTTCTGGGTAATGGTTTAAATTATTTCTGGCAAATGTGTTTTTATTGATGTCTTTGTTCCTTTGAAAACAATGTGTCTTTTTTTCCTCTGGGTGCTTTTAATATTTTCTCTCAATTAGGTATTCTTTTGTTTTGTTTTTTGTTTTTGTTTTTGAGGCAGGGTCTCCTTACTCTGTAGTGCAGCCTGGCCTTGAACTAGTTTATATAGCCCTGGATGGTCTCAAATTCCTGGTAATCTTTGTGCCTCAGTCTCCCAGGTGCTGGGATCATAGGCATGTGTGACGATGCCTGGGTCTCAATTAGTTCCTAAAATAAAATTTGATTCTGAATTTTTTTTATTTTTCATTCAACTTATTGCATTTATAATCTCATACATTGCCATTTTGCTCTCTTTAGAAATTCAAATGTTTCATATTCCTTTTTTAGAATGGATAATTTTTCTTTACCTTGCTGCACATATAGAATATAGTTTTAACGACTTGTAATGTGCTCTATCATCTGTGTCATTTCTGGTGAATACTTCTATCCATTAATTTTCTTATCACCATCATATGTTTCTGCTTCTTGGTATTTTATTGAATTCCAGATTTTATGAAATTTTTCTCATTTATTTCTGGATATGTCTGTTATTCTGCAAGTCTCATAAAATTTTTAGAATGATCACCTTATTCAATTTCTGGGAGTGTCCCAGTTTTATAACTAAACATCTTTCATCCAGGAATCTTCCCATCCTTTCCAGGGAACACTAGGACAGTTGTTCACCCTTATAACTTGGCAAACCTTTCTTTCATGGTGGCTTATTTTTAAGCTGCGTTATGTAGAACTAGAACATCATTAATATAGCAACAAGTTTGCTCTAACCCAGAGGCTATAACTTTCCAAGTTGTTTGCCTGATTCCTTTTGAATTAGCAAGTTCTCCATACAGGCAGTGAGAGCAAGAACTCTATTAGCTCTAGAGATTGTTTCCAGCTCCGCCTTCAAATGGCACCTTTCCTGATTTGTCTTTCTTCACAGTCACACTCTGAAGTTACTTTCAAGTAGCTTACAAGTGACCCTTTGCTGATGTCAGGAGCTACCTAGGCAGCTCTTTCTTGTCTGGTACACAATCCTCTCATCTCTGGAGGCCTGCCATGGTCTCCCTAGGATTCTAGCTTTGCCTCTCATGTTCCCGTCCCTCTGTCCTGCAGCTTGGTAGGGTTCTCCAAGCTAAAACCTGGGGAAATCCTAGGATTTACCTCATTTGTTTCTTCTCTTTCAGAATCAGTGTGCTGCCTCTATCTACTTTCCAGAAACCAATGTTTAATATAATGTGTCCAATTCTATTATTGTTTAATGTAGGAGAGTAAATTCTATCAGTTATTTCATATTGGACAGAATTGGAAATCTTACGTCATTTTAAGTGTTTTTTTTGCTGAGTTGTCTTTGTATCTAAGCAAAAATATCCAAAGTGGTACAGATATTTACTATAGTATTTTGGGAAGATAACTGTTGTCAGTATCAAAAGAACTGGCTTTAAATTTCAACTTCACGCCACATAACTTGAGATTTTTAATTAAGTCATGGAATATCTTTGGGCCTCTGATTTCTTATGTGTAGAATGAAGAAAATAGGAGGGCTTAATAATGTTAGGTATGATGACAATTCTGTATGTCTATATTTTTGTAAAATGTGTAGTTCTATGCAGCTACATGTTAGTCTAATGATTATTTTTAAATTCCATTCTCATGTGAAAGTTCAGATAGAACACTAAGATATACTGTTAGACACTTTCAGCTCCTCCCTTTGCAAAATATTTTTATTACTGAAGATTTCAGCAGTAGTCTTGGAGGCAGTCTGTGGTGAAAGGAAAGCAAATGTAGCCATCTATGTGAAATTTTTCTTGATTTCATAATTGTTATTTAGCAGAAGCAGGACTCTACTTTGTACCATAATGAGCGGCATCAGTTAATAGTTTATGGTGCTGGCAAAAAAAAAAATGAAAAAAAGAAACCTAGGTCATTCTGTGTCAGTGCTTTCCATACATAACTCTGGAGGTGATTCTGTAAGTATAGAGAGAATAAAGAAGCCTACGGTGCCACATTTATTTTATGGGACCCATTAAATTTGTAAATTACTCAGTTGTGTAAATAAGAATTTCCAGGCACATGTGCTGATTCTCTAAGTGGTTACATTCTTCAAAGCATCATTTTAGATGGGTATTATAGATTCTTTATTTGATAGTCATTCTCATCCTACCTTGGTGGCAGATAACAATTTTGTTTAGATTTGCATTCATCTTTCTTCATTTTTGTGGCAGATGCTGATTAAAGTAAATCAGTAAGGACAATATACTCAAAAAATTAATCCTAGTTGAGATATGAAGATGGAAATCAATTATTATTCCCCAATGCTGTACATATTCCACTGAGCTGATAAATTATAATCCAGCAATATATTTTCTTAGCACTAGTTCTGCTGAGACTTTTTTGTTTTTAGAATGTTAACGCTATAAACATTCTTGTGTATGTCCCTTTGCAGTTGTGAATTTTATTTTTCACTTAATTTCTTTCCAAGTAAACATTTTGTTTGTTTATCCTATCTGCTACACTTTATTTCCTAGTTTGTTATTTCTTTCCATGCCCATTTGTATTAAACAATATGCTGAAGAGACCATCTAGGCCAGCACAAACAGGAAGAAGAAAACAATAATTACCCTTTACTAACTAAGTTGCTTTGAACATTTTAATGTTATCTTTATCTGTGTTCAATTCATGTTACAAATAATTTATGACCCAAAAAGAAATTTTAGTAAGACCTTAAGCATAGCAAACACGAAATTTAATTCTAGATTGCCTGGTTTGACAAGCATATATAAATATACATGAAATATTCATAAATGTAAGTGTATTCCAGCAATGAATGTTTTAAAATGTACTTTACTTCTCATTAACTGTAAATACTCATGAATTTAGTAATACTGATTTTAGATATTAATGTATCTTTAAAATTATACATTATTTTTGTTCCAGTTTTTCTTTTGGCATTTGCATTAAGATAAATAATATTGAAATGTTTAAGGAATTAATATTTTATTAAAGAAGTTATCTTCTTTGCTCCAACTTAATTGCAAAATATTATTTTTTGGATCCATAAAAATAAATTACAAGAATCCAATAGTCTTAAAAATTCTATGTTATGTATTTCATTCTAATGAACTCTATACCTGCCTTCAGCATGTCTCCATATTAAAACTATATTTTGTAGGCAAAACTGTAAATATTTGGCATAAACATCACTGCAAAAAGTAGGGCTATCAGGCAAACAGCACATTTTTAGTAAGGTAGCAAGGAAGGGATCAAAAGACATAATAAAAAGAGTATTTCACAGATATTACTTCTGATGTGTATCTTTCAGTGTTGTTTTAAAATATCTTCTATACTTTCTAAAGAGATGAAATTGCTCTATTTTAAACTTCTTTTCTGGCCATGACAAAGCTAATTAGTACCATGAAAATTAAGATTTATCATTCTTTCAATATATGGTTATCTCAATTATTTTTCATAATTTGACTTCTTACATGTCAGTAAACTTCTTGGGGAAGAAATACTCTGTCTTAGTCTTTTACTTTAAGATAATTTCAGTTCAGAGTTACATAGAAGTTTTTTCAGACGCAGTGATTTATGACAAGGAATGATGAATGGAATCCCATAGAAATCCAAGGATTGAAGTTAGAGTCTTGGGGCTGAGCCTCTACCCTTTCCAGTTACTGCTGCAATTAGGCTGTTAATTGCCCCAAACTCAGTTGCTGAAAACAGCAAACACTTCTCATTCACAGATCTATTCATCAGCTGTGATTCTATGTTACCAGACTGGAATCTAGGCTGCCATAACATTTAGGTGTTGTCCCACGATCCCATTCTGGTTCCACAATGAAGGAGCAGTAGCCACCTGTGTTATTAATTCTAATTGTTAATGTGACTGAATGAAGAGACTCTTGGAGAAGTAATTGGATGATGGGAGCACTACACTCATCAGCTGAATGTGTTATTGGGAGGTAGGGCCTAGTTGGAAGAAGGAGATCTCCAGTGGTGTAACTGCAAGATACAGTTCTTGCTTATGTTCTTACCCTGTGTTCTACTTCCTAGGCACCATGAAAATTGTAGCTTTGCTCTGTCTGACTCTTCTGGCATGATATTTCTGTCTGGAACCCAGCCAACTGCAAAGTGAAACCTGGAATCCATAAGCTAAATTAAACTTCTCCTTTGCATTTTTAGTGTTGAGTATTTTGTTCCAGTAATAGGAAAGTTAACTAATTACCTCTCGTGTGCTTCTCTCAGAGTGATAATGGCAGCACGAGAAGCCAAGGAGATGTGTGTTTGTGGCTTTACTACCATCATATCGGCTGACATTCTTTGGCCAAAGTGACTCATATGACCAAGATCACATCAGTGGGATGCAGACTTACATTGCAACCAAAGTTGTAGGGAACTATAAAGTTACATGGCAAATTATAGGAATATATTTTTATTATTCTTTGGAGAGCCACCTATAATTCAGTCTTTCACAGCCTTTTTGAAAAGTAATACAGTACTAAGTACCCTTCTGAGGCTCTTACCTCAGCTGTCTTCCCTTGAACAAAGTATAAAAATAGTTGTATTTATAATCTTATCCTTTTGTAGACTTCTTGACAATCTGGTCATTGAATAATGATATCTCACTGTTCCTTTGCTGCACTAAAACTAATGAATCCAAAAGGACCAAGGGTAATAGCAGTTTCCAGTATATAGGAATAGTTGTTTGACAAATTTTGGAAGCATCTCACTTTTAGATTTAAAATATTTAGATTGGCATAGCTAGATTCTTTTGCAGTAGAGTCAACAGTGTGTGTGTCAATCATGTGTTTTAACTGTACATAGTAGCTGTTTTGTTTCCCCATTTTTATAATTGTTTTATTTTATTAGCATACATTTGCAATTCATGCTACTTATAATCATCTTGGGGGAGTATTTATGTGTATACATCACAGTTTTTTTCTCTTTTTTAAAAACCCCTTTCCCCCTCCTCTTTAACTAGTTCTTCTATATCCTTTTTCATACTTGTCAATATTATTTGTTTTAGTTCATGTTATGGCATATATCATTTACATTAATTGGGGTTATGAAGGTTCCTGTACATGGCATATCTTTATTCTTATTTCCCTTTCCCTTCCTCTTCACCCCTTGCTCTTGTTCCCTTGGACCACTTCCCTATTTCCAGAGGTCTATCCCCTTGTTCCCTTTTTAATATTTTCTTTGTTTGTACTCTGCTTCACTCAGATGAGAGATACCATATGGTATTTAAGATTGTGTACTGGTTGTTTCATTCAACATGATATTTTCCTGGTGCATCCATTTTCCTACAAATGTCTCCAATGCATCATTCTTTGCAGTTGAGAAGTACTCCATTATATGTAGATACCACATTTTTTTATCCAGTCTTTTGTTGATGGATATATAGGTTGTTTCCAGGATTTAACTGTCATGAACTGTGCTGCTAGACAGATATACACGTATCACTATAATAGGATCTAAGCTGTTTGGAGAAGATACCTACCAGGGGAATAGCTGGGTAATGTGGAATTTTGAATTATAGTTCTTTCTAGTATCTCCATTCTGATTTCTATAATGGTTGTATTAGTTTGTATTCCCACTAACAATGCAGGAGGGTTCTTCTTTCACCACATTCATGTCAGTGTTCGTTGTTTAATTTTGTAAAGACTGACATTTTTTCCTGAGTAACATGGAATCTTAGCACTGTTGTACATTTTTTATGTACCTGTTGACTATTTGTAGTTCCTATTCTGTGATGTGTCTGCTCATTTCTCTTGCTCATTTCTTGACTGGGTCTAAATTTAGGTAGTTGTTTTTTTTTTTTTTTTTTTTTTTTTTTTTTTTTTTTTTTTTTTTTTTTTAGTTATTTGTACATTCTAGATGTTGTCAAAATGGCCAAACTTCCAAAACTGTTACACAAATTCAATCAAAATACCAACAGCATACTTTAAAGATCTAGAGAAAGCAACCTTAAAATTCCTGTGGTGCTAAAAGAGATATAGAATGGCAAAAGTCATTGTCTTGGTTACTTTCCTCTCATTGTCGAGGCAAAATACCTGATGCCCAAAATTAGCAAAGGGAAGGTTGATTTAGCTTACAGTATTTTGGAGGTTTCAGTCCATACTCAGCTGGCTCCAAGGCAGGATGGTGTGGCAGAGGGGCAACCATTCATTGTGGCAACAAGCAACAAGAGCTAAAAGGTAAAAGAGTGAAAGCATGCCTCTCCTTCCCTCCAGTATATTGTATGCTGGCTCCCCGCTCCTGGGCGGGTGCAGCACTCACACCACCAATCCCACCGCTAGGCAATGAACCAATCACAAACGCTAGATTCAGTTGCCACCATGACTTCCTGTGGCTTGGGGAGGCCACCTGAACACAAGCCATAAGACTAATTTTGGGCAATAAGAGCAAAACAGCTGGCATAGCAATACCTGATGCTGAACTGTACTACACTAGTAATAACAATGGCACCTTACTGGAACAAAAGCAGACACCTAGATCAGTGAAACAGAATTGCGGTTATAGAAATATCACCCGATTCAACTATTTGATGATTGACGAAGAGGCCTAAAGCATGTGTTGGAAGAAAGATAGCCTGTTCGATAAGTGGTACTGGGAAAACTGCTTATCTGTTTGCAGAAGAATGAGACTGAATCCTTATCTCTCACTGTATACTAAATTAAAATCAAAATGCACCAAAGATTAAAACAGAAACATTAACTATTCTGAAAGATCAAATAGGTAAAACACTTAAAGACATAGGTGTAGAAAAGGATTTTCTAAACAGAAAATCAATAGCACATGACATAGTAGCAAGAATCAACAAATGGGATGATATCAGATGAAAAAGGAATGAAAAAAACTTCTACACAACAGAAGAATTAATCAGCAGAGTTAAAAGACAACCTATAAAATGGGAAAAAATTTTGCCAACTACTCAGAGGCTTAATATCTAGAATTTACAAAGAAGTTCCCTAAAATTTATCCTTTTGACTATGAGAGAAACATCCTACTTTAATAGTAACTAATTTTGATCACATTCCATATCATATGGGACAGCATTGCAAGTTGATATCTAGTGATTGGATTTATTTATTTATGTAATGGGCTATCCCAATTTTCCACTATGTGAACTGCTTAAGGATGTGACCAGGAGGAAATAGAGTTTTAATTTTCCCAGAAAACCATAAAAAGAGTAATAATACTTGCAAAAACTTTTAAAAGCCACCTAATTTCCTTCAATAATGCTGCTAATATTTCTCCAAAATTAAGTGATACATTAATTGTTGTGTTTGAGGTTGGCTGTATTACTTTGTGTCAGTTAATTTTGTAGTGGAATACTCTTTTTTATTTGCCTGAAGGAAATAAAAAATTCTAGTTGCTTTTGTAGACTGAACAGAAGCAATGCATGCTTGTTATTAGGCTAGACTACATAGGTTAAAGTTCAGGGAAAATAGGAGGCAACAGCTATGGCATAGCACACTATACCTTCTGCCAGTTGTTTAATGAAACATACCTATGGTATCTTAGCTAATTTTCTCACAGTTGAGATGAAATACCCAATGTCCAAAGTTACAGAAGGAAAGGTTTATTTAGTTCACAGTTTGTAGAAGTTCCAGTCCATAATTGGCTGGCTCCAAGGCAAGGTGGCATCACAGAGGAGAAATGGTTCATAGTGGCAGAAGATAGCAAAGCAACAAGGGAGAGACCAGAGATTTTTTATGCATTATATCTTATCCAGGCTACTTAGAGTTGGTAGTACTCACACCCTTAATCATAGTACCTTGATCCTAGTATTGCACCATGAAACAATCACACACTCTAGATTCAACCACATCTGAAAATGCCCCATCTATGACACAAACCATAACATATGCCTTCTTCCAGTTATTGAATCTAATGCTGCTGGGAAGCTATTTTGAAGATGTGAATGAAATATTTGATCTGTCAACACTAGATTAATAAAAAAGATTATTTTATACAGCCCTAACTAATGATATGAACTGTTTAAAAGAGAGCTCAATCAGGCCTTTCATGAACCCAGAATCTTCAAACATAATTAAAAGCTGTCATTGCTTTTTTGTCCCCTGAGCCTTGATTCTTGATTGAAGCATGTGAACAAAAATTCAGTGGGTGTCTTAGTTACTTTTCACTCATTACTGAGACAGAATATCTGACACCCAAAATTAGGTAAGGAAAGGTATATTTCTTACAGTTCATGGAGGTTTCAATCAATATTCAGCTAGCTGCAAGGCAGGGCAGTGTGGGGGGTCAGCTATTCATGGCAGCTGCCAAACAGGAAGGCACAAACCTGAGAGAGAGCAAAACATACCTTCCTCTTGCCCTTACACTGTATGTAAGCTCCACCCCTGGGAGGGTACAACACTCAAATCACCAGTCGCAACACCAGATAACAAACCAATCACAAATGCCAGACTCAGCCCCGTCCATGATTACATGACACTTTGGGTGGGGGGGACACAGGACCATACCCATAACAGCAGGTATCCATGGGTTTCCATTCTGCTTGAGATCTGAACTTTCTAGACTGCCTGATACACAAACTTTCACACAGTACACTCTTTATGCATATACCTGTAAACATAGGTAAATATAGATGCAGATATAAATCTATACATTGTCTTTGTGTCCATGTCTCCTATTGGTTTTGGTTTTCTGGTGGAACTTTCACTTATATAAACCATCAGGGTCCTTCTAACTTAGCTTTCAGAATGCCAGAGGACATAGTTGATACTTGTACCTGAGTGGACAAGGATATTTACTTACTCTATTAATTAGATTTCCATTACTGCAACACGTGCTTGTAATAATTGAGAGAGAAAATTTTTTTTCTTCATGGTTTTGGAGATTTTAGTCTATGACTAATGGCTTTGTGTCTATGGCAGAACATCATGACAAAGGGTGCATGGCGAAGTCATGCACCTCTTGGCCAGGATGTGAAGAGAGGAAGTAGCTAGGATCACTCAGTGGCAGGAAGACTTCCTACTAATTTTAACCTCTTAGCTTCAACCACCTTTATAGTGCTAAACTGGAAAATAAGCATGGTATTTGGGGAATATTTAAAATCAAATACAACACTGATATGATTGTATTATTCCTCCACTACTAATAAGTGAGTCTTATAAGTCAACAACACCTTCTTTACCATAGGCAACTTTAATCATTTAATCAACATTTCACATTAAAGGAAATGGATAGCCAAGCCTCAGAAGACAAGAGAAAATCCTGCAAACTGAAGGCAAACCAAAATGTATGAATCAATAAAAGAAGCTCCTCTCCAGTCCACAGAAAACAATGAATATTCTCAAAAAAGTAGATGTCACAACAATGACTCAAGAACAATTTGTGACTCCACCAAAAGACTTCTGGATTTAATAACCAAATTCAGTTCCATAGGTGGATACAAAGTAAGCACTCAAAAATCAGTAACATTCCTGTACACAAACAACAGATTCACTGAGAGAAAAATTAGGGAAACCACACCTTCCACAATAGCATTCAAAAGAAGATGAAATACTTAAGAGTCAATCTAATGAAGTATATAAATGACCTCTACATTGAAAACTACAGTACTCTGAAAAAGGAGATCAAAGAGGATATCAGAAAATGGAAAAGATATCCCTTGCTGTTTGGTAGGAATAGCTAACATATTGAAAATGGCCATATTTCCAAAATTGTTATACAGATTTAATTCAATCCCAATAAAAATACCAGTAGTGTATCTCACAGAATTAGAGAAAGCAGTCCTAGAATCTATTTGGAACCAGAATAGACCTAGAATAGCAAGAAATAATTCTGGTCAACAAAGGTAAGTGAGGAGGCACCATAATCCCTGATTTTAATCATACTACAATGTTACTGTGATAAAAACAGCGTGAACTACATGGCAAAAAATCAGACCTGAGGATCAATGTGATAGATTTGATGATATGGGAATAACTCCAAACATATTCAACTACTTTATCTTTGATAAAGGGACCAAACCCATTCACTGGAAGAAAGATGACCTCTTTAATAAATGGTGCTGAAAAACTGGCTTTCCAAATCCTGATGATTAAAATTAGAACCATGTCTCTCACTATGTGCTAAAATAAAAATGGGTCAGAGATATAAATATTAAAACAGAAATACTAAATCTGCTGGAAGAGAGAATAGGTAGAATGTTTGAAGACATAGATATAGGCAAAAACTTTATAAATAAAACTCCAATTGCAAGGTAAATACTACACAGAATCAACAACTTGGATCTCATCTTATTAAAAAGCTTTTGCACAGCAAAAGAAATCATCAATAGAATGAAGAGACAATAGACAGAGTGGGAAAAAATTTTTGCCACCTATTCCTCAGACAAAGAACTAAAATCTAAAATAAAGATCTAAAAACAATTCATAGCTCTAAATTTAAAGACCTAATCCAAAAATGGGGATCTAGAATGAAGAGATACATCTCAGATGAAGAAGTAGAAATGGCAAATAAATATATTTTAAAAATTCAACACTTCTGATCATTCAATAGATACAAATTAAAACAACACTGAGATTCTGTCTCATCCCAAAAAGAATGACTATTTTCAAGGATGAAATCAGCCAATAACAAATGTTGGCAGGCCTGAGGGGAAAAAGGAACCCTTCTCCATTGTTGGTGGAAGCGTAGACTGGTGCAGACTCAGTGGAAATCAGTGTCAAAAGTCCTCAAAAAACTAAAACCAGAGGTTCCATTTGACTCAGTTATCTCCCTTCTTGATATCCTCTCAGAAGAATTTAGTGCATCATACTACAGCAATACATGCACATCCCTGTTTATACAGTAGCACCGTTTGTAATAGCTAAATCTTGGAAACAGCCCAAATGCTCATTAAATGATGAATGGATAAAGAAGATGTGTGTGTGTGTTTTTAAATATGATGGAGTACTACTCAGCCATAATGAAGGGTGAACTTCAGACATTTATTGGCAAATGGATGCACCTTGAGACCATACTCTTAAGTGAAATAAATTGAACACACATGCAAATACCACATTGCTTCTTTCGTGTAAGAAACCTAAAGTGTAAATAAGGACCAGAATGTATACTAGATGAAATAGGAAGAAAATGCTCAATCAGGAAGGGAAACTAGGTAGGTGGGAGAGGAAAAGGAAGGAAAGCAATAGGAAAAAAAAAAGAGAGAAAAGAAAAAAAGACGCATTCAAAGCTTCTGTAAATAAGGAGGGGAAGAAAGGGTGAAGGGAGGGAAGGGGAATGAGAAAAAAAAGAGGAATTAATATATATCATGTAAGAGTATGAAATCCCTATGATGAATGTGGTCATTATTTATATTTAAAATGTACTAATAAGTTTAATTAACCACAGTAGCAACAACAGAAACCGAGCAATTTGTGGTGAAAATAATCAGTTTGAGAATAAAGCAGGAATCTTGGCAATTGACAAATTCTTTAATCAAAATAAAATTTCAGCAATTGGCTTAAGTGCTAAACAAACAAACAGACAGACAAACAAACAGGCATCCCACAAAAATACATACAGTATGATTATATCAAGTTCTAGAACGGATGAAACTATCCTATGGGCATACAAATGATAGTTGTGGGTGGCTACAGAGTTGGTGGGTGCTGTCCAGACTGGGGTACGGAAATGTGCTGCGTGTGAATCACAGGTGGTAACATGGGCATGTACATTCATCAGACTCACCCAACCATATTTTTAAAATCATTGCATCTGACTTTGCCTTAACAAAAACTAAAGAATGCAAGGGAACAAAAACAAAATAAATGTTAAATGAAATTATATATGGAATGCAAAAGGTTCAGTACTCAACTAATAAGATTTCTAGAGTAAAGCAATAAAATATAATGAAAATTATAAATTAAACAAGGGACTATTTTTTAAGAATCAAAAACCAAACATTCCTATTGAAATGATCCCACAAATTATCCAAATTCATGAATGAGAAAAGAGCAGTACTCGGTCATATCGTGACATGCCAGAATTTCAGGGATAAAGGTTTTAAAACTCTCGTGTGGAAGGAACAGATCACATACCCATACAGAGAATGAATACATCAAATGTCTTTGGCCATTTCAAAAAGCAAGACTGAAGAGAAGAAAGAGAAAGAAGGTCTTTGCAACTCTGGATGAAAAGGTCTTTAGTCTAAGATGAGGATAAATGAACGATCGTGAGTGCTAAGTCAAGGACATTTGTGTCTAAAAGTTGTCTCAGTATGATCTTCCATGCTTCATTCTCAGAAACCTTACAGTTGATGTGGTCCTTCTCAACAAGGAAATAATTCATGATAGAAACAGAGAAAATGGGGACATCATTCTTACATCCACCAGGCATAAAGCGTTCCCAAAGGGGTAGCTGTGCCAGGGAGCACGGAGAGCATATTGTACAATGTGGGACCAAAAGTGGGAGGATTTCGGGGTAATGTTTGCTTTTTCAAAAGCATGTTACCTGAAATATATGAGTTTGAGATAAAATGTTTTGATAGGTTCGTAGGAACTTAAGAAAAAATAATACCTTGCTTACTAACTTCAGGTGAAAAGTAGAAACAAGAAGTTCAAGAAAACTTTGAAATGTAAAAAGAAAATTTAGAACACTCTATAAGCAATATTTAAGCAGTCATGGTAGTAACAGCACTAAATACTGATTTAAACAAAATTGTTTTACAACCCTATTGAGAAATTGAGTGGCAGTATAAATATTTGTGTGTTAAAATAGAGGGTCCAGAGAACGTGAATTTTATATTCCATTGTGGTTGATGGGTAATGTCTAAAACTGAACAGTTGAGAAACAGTAATGTTTTTATTTATGAAGATGAGGATAAATACCAGAAGCAATAAGTAGGAGACTTGTGTTTTTATTTCATGAAGGACAAAAATGTTGAGTATGAAGAGTCAAGGAATAACTGATTTTAATTTTATTGAATATTGCAAAATATATCCATCTGACTGTCTCACAAATCAGTATTAGTAAAAACTAAAATAAGATGAAAATACTCAAAAGATCATTCTAAAAATCAAATATAATGACATTCTGTACCTTTATTAATCTGTCATATAGTTATTAATATACCCTCCATAATTAGAAATAAAGAGGAATAGAACGTTATAGTAAGAGCCAACGGTAATAGAATTCTTGTTATAGCCTTGCCATTAACTACCAATGTGAAACAGGACAAATCATTTGCCTACTTAAAGCATCAAGTTGTTCATCTGTAAAAGAAAATAATAGTTTCTTTTTCCTCACTCCATAGAGTTCGATGAAGCTCATGTATGTGAAAAAATATTTCAGTATCATTACTGTTTCATAAAGGATAATTATTATTTTTGAAGATCTGACTCACTAGGTTTAATAACTGGATGTTTTTAGAGGAACTTACACTTACATTTGTCAAAGAGATTTACTTCTACTTCCTGATATTATTCATCTAGAATGCTCCATATATCCACCCATCAAACCATCCATCCATTCATCGTTCATGTATCCGTCCATCTATCTTTTCAACTATCCATACATCCTTCCAACCATCAATTCATTTCCCACAGAACAAAGAATCTAAGACAACAGCAGATGTTTTAGATGTTGGACTCACGGTAATTTCTCGTTGTAACCTGACCTGTCATCATGGCTCATTGTCTCCTGTGGGTTTAGTCTTGCTGTCTGTATAAGACCAAAAAAAAAAAAAAAAAAAAAAAAAGTAGAAGCATAAATATTTAACCTTCAAAAAGGGACTCATTTACTGGAAGTCTGACTCTATGAAGCGGGGTTATAAATCTTTCTGAGGTATTTCAATATGCATAAGAGAATAAACCACATGAATGATGGGCTAACTTTAACCTTTGATTGTTTAAAAGCACAATTTTTTTCCTTCCTTGTAAAAAATAGAGTGTCTGAATGTATACGCTACTGTCAGATATTCATGATGAAATTTATCCTTTAAAATGGCCCCTCCTATCTCTTATCCCACTTTGAAATTTATATTAGAGACTGTCAAGGAACTGAAAGGAAATTATCATTTCTAGCTGCCTACATGTTTTCTTATGCAGGAAGAGAAACATTCTGCTTGTGATACACTGAAAAGCAAATTCTCCTTTTCTGGTGTCCTGTCAGTAGGAAATGAGCAAAAGGAGGATCCTCAGTACAAAGATAGGTGACAGATTCCTATAGATTGAAGTATATTGTACTACTCATGAATTGTTTCTGTGGGCTGTATTTAATTAAAAGCATCTGTTAACCAGTGAAGAGGAATTGAATACATTCTCTATGCACAATACTATCTTGGATGCTAAGAAAAGATTTAATCTAAGTAGATGCAGAAGTCTGAGAAAAATTCTTACATACTCAAACTTCCAAGAAAACTATAGCTGAAGCTGTGTGGAAGGCATGCAGGGACTTGTAGATTTCTAGTGTAAATGGTTTTAAGTAGTGCTTTACTTAGCCATTAGAACCTTCTTTGCTATTCATATTCTACCTATTAGAAGATTGAAAGTCAAAGGGTTTAACTTGCCCAGAATACTTGGCTGCATAGGGATGGAGCCTCAAGACTATTTTTATACCTCACCTGAGATTTTCCCATCCCCTGACTTTCATTTGGATTTATGTCAACAAAGAGTAATGAACCAGTGATTGACCCTAACTTCAGGACAGTTAAGTATTTTTAATTAAAAGAGATAATTTTATTATCATCTTTTCAAATATGTAATTTGCTTTATTACATCTATAGATGGGTAGATTTAAAATGATGTTGAATTTAGTGCAAGCTCTGATTTGAAGCATAATTTTCTATCAGGTGAAATACATAAATGTTGAAGCTTTATGTCCTGTATATTATCCAGTTCTCCCTCTTTCTTTGATATTCCCTATCTTAACACAGTGCCATTTGTAAGCTGCTACTCATAATAAATCTTTAGACCATGTCTCTTAGTCCTGTCCTTTCTTTATTCCCTAAACATGCAGCATCATGAAATCTTTTCTATATTTATATCATCTGTCAATGCCTCAGTCTCTTCATCTTTGGTGCCTTTGTTGTTTCTTCCATCCTCTTCTCACCTTTGACTCTGCATCGTTCTAGGCTGTCCAGAGAAAGAAACCTAATAAAATTGATAGAAAACAAAGAAAAAAAAGGAGAGAGGAGGAAGAAGGGAAGGAAAGAAAGAAGCAAAGAGAGAAGGAAGAAGGAAACGAAGGAATGAAGGAGAAGGAATGAAGAGTAGATAGATAGGAGATCTGTCTATTAAGTGGAGAACCATAGAAACCGAAGGTTTAACTCAATTTGAGTCTAAAATCCTGAGAATTTGGCTGATGGTGTATTTCTCAGAGGCCAAAGACCTGAATACTTATTGGGGACTGGTGATACAAATTATGTAGTTTAAAGGCGCAAACACAAAAATTTCAGATGTCTCAAGGTGGGAGAAGATGGATGAAAGGAGACAGAATTGGCATTTCTTCCTCCTTTGTGTCTTATTTGGGTCCTCGATGTTTTGGATGTTGATGAGTATACATTTTATTTACTGAGTTTATTAATTCAAATGCTAATATCTTCCAGAAACACCCTCAGTAACACAGCCAGACATCCTATTTAATCAGCACTGGGCACATCCCTTATCCCAGTCAAGTTGACACATGAAACTGACCGTCAACTCTAGGAAGGTATCCTTCCTCCTTTAACTTTTTCTTAGCCATATTCCATATAGATGTCCTGAATATCTTTTTCAAATACAAATGATACTGGTTTCAACTCTTTTAAGGGTCTTCATGTCTTTTATAATAATCTCAAACGTTATCACGGGCACAAGATCCTGCATTGCCTTTTCTCCTCCACCCTTACCCTACCTCTCTTCTTGCCCCTTCCACCAGAGGCCTTGTCTCCACTGCACATGGCTGTCTGGTGAGCATGCCAGAGCCTTTCCTCAACTGGTCATTTATACCACAAGTTCCCTCTGCTGAAGATGCTCTTCCCTCTCCTACTCTGCTAAATGACTGGTTGCTTCTCCATCCTTCCTTAAGTGGCAAGATCTCAAGAAGATAATGAATTTCCTACTGAAGTTGGCCACTGTCCTATTTCTCTATGCTCTAACTTGTCTTAGCAGCATGAAGAACAATCTGTAATTAACCTGATCAAATCATTTGGTAATTGTTAGAAGGTCTTGCCTGTTAATTTGTACTATAATTGTAGCAGTAAAAACAGTGCTGGGCACTGAGAAGTTACAGAATAAGTATCTATTAGATGGATGCATAAGTATGGGTAGGATTCTCCAAATGTGGCCACTGTGGAGAAGAATGAATAATGAGCCCATGAGCTCACTTGATCAAGTTCTTGCTGGTTGCTCCTTCTGGATTCCATGTGTAGACTTTGGAATGACAGTGGCTGTGATCAACTCCTGCTCAAAAAGAGAACAATCTGTCCATTGCCCCCTCTTCAGTGCAGAGTGTACCTAAAGAACTCTGAGTTAATGCCCACTTCTCTTATTATTCGGTACTTACACAGCACACATCATCTGAGAATTTACTCTGCATCAGGCATGGATAAGAAACTCAATACAGACAGAAAAATACAATCCTCTTTCAGGGCGGCTCAGCAGTAAGATGAGAACTACAGCCAGGTGCCTTGGGTTAAACCCTGTTATAGTGTGGTCAATGGCACCCCCTTAAGACTCATGTAACTATGGACGGGGATGAGTCTGGTGCTGGGATTGGTGGTATGAACCCTGCACCCACCCAGGGTGGAGCCAATATACAGTGTAAGGGCGGGAAGAAGGTGTGTCTTCTCTCTCTTGCTGGTTAGCACCTTGCTGTTTTGCAGCTGCCATGAATGGTTGCCCGTCAACCATACCACCCTGTCTTGCAGCCAGCTGAGTATGGACTGAAAGCCCTAAGAACTGTAAGAAATAAACCTTTCCTTCCCTAATTTTGGGGGTCAGGTATTCTGTCTCAGCAATGAGAGAAAAATAACTAAGACACTCCAGACCTGCCTCTTGCTAGTTGAGCCATGCAGAGCAAATCCTTCATCTCTGTTTGGCTCAGTTTCTTCATGCACATGGTGGAAAAAATAATGGTACCTGCCTCATAGGATTATTGTGAAGATTTGATGAATTCATATTTGTAACTTCTTAATGTCTGGCATAGAGTAACTGCTGTGAAAATACCAACACATAAACCAAAGTATTCCCTTCTTTCAGAAGCTGATAGGCTCTTGTGGTTTTCCCTGTTGTGGTTTTAAGCTTCCCCCAAACCCCTCTTCCTTATCTTATGCATATTTTTCTGATCAGTCCCTGGATATTTCTGCTCTCTGCATCTCATACTTCACTACTGAACTGCTGTTGGCCCCTGCACACAGCACAGTGTCTCCTCCACCATGAAAGCACAGCAAGCGAATGAATGAATGGATGGATGAATGAATGAATGGGTACAATGAGTGGTAAAATCTCTCCAAGCTCAATTCAGCATGCTAGGCTTTGCAGATGCTATCGTCCCTCATCTCCATTTCCTGCTCAGCACTTTCAAATGTCTCTTAATACTCCCAATCTAGGATTTCCTGCACCAGCCTTTTACAGCTTCCTCTGCACACAGCTGTTTTCCAGTACAATCACACCCCTTCCTTAAAGCTTATATGGCTGAACTTTTATTTGAGTCAATTTCTATGAGAAACTTCCAGCAACTGACTTGATACATACAACAGCAACTTTCTCACAGCATTTTTGTAGTTCCGCTGCAATGAAGGCACAGTATTTGGGAAGTCCTACTTTTTATCCAGTGGCATTTATTCTGAAAGTTTGACCACTAACCTAAACCTGTAAAGTTGTGGCAGTGTTTTATTTTTTGCAGGTTTGACTATTAGAAACACTTAACTTATAAAAAACACATCGGTCACCTGCTGATATTAAGGCAGGCACAAATTTAGATGGTATCATGCAACTGGCCCTGGGACTGAGTGAAGCAGCATGACCTCGAGTACTAGTCACACTACAGATACTCTCAGAGAAACAGAGATCTTCACTTGGAGATGGGAATTATCACACGTATTAATTCTATCTCTGATATCTCAGAAATAAATATAATCATCCTTCAATTTGAGTAATCAACCTGTCCCTAATACTTCATCAGAAGATAGAATAAAACATTTTTCCTTACATTTGCGTACGTATAAGTGCAATTTGATTTTTGGTTAAACAAATAGAATTGTTCCTTTTTTAAATAAACTCATTTAAGTGACTCATCATATTGATATGGCTATTTCAGTTCTAAATGGGACTTCAAAGTTAATTTAAATATTATCAAAGTGTCTACACCCTAAATCTGGATTAGGTTCAAATGGGCTATGCAGCTGATGGCTTCATTTTCATTATTTTTCTCAGTATGAGGAATGCTAGACTTTTCTCAGAGTCATTGAGGAATGCCACATTTCTCCTATTATAAATTAAACATGTTCTTCCAATGTAAAATGACTTTTAAAGAGAAATTGTAGGAATTTGGAAGGGAAAAAGAAAGACCATACAAAAATGGAACATAGAATTTATAGACTTTACACATTACAAAAGTTTTCCTTTAAGTCCTGATAAATGTTTTAATAAACAACAAACTTATCTCCTTGATATTTTAAGTTACAACAAACTGACAATGAAATGGAAGATTTGAGGGGTAACTACAGGCAGGGTAAACTGAGAACCACATGAATTACCAAGTGAGAGCCATGCCAGCAAAGATGATTAATAAACAGACAACCACATTTATAAAGACTACCAATTATAGAAAAGGAATTCTTTGGGGCCATTTAGTGTAGGGGTAAACTGATTTCCAGAGGATGCTTGCATTATAGCCTAATGCTAAATTTGGTATTCAATATAATGATTTCTATAGGCAATTTCATTTTTTTGATATGTGTTAATAACAGATTTCACAGTTAGCAAGAGCTCCATCCCAAAATATTCAAAAATTAGTATGTTTCACTGTTCAAAGTGTTAAGCTTTAATCACCAGAAAATTTACTTATGAGAAATATGTTATCCTCCAGTAACACTGCATAACCATGACAAAGGAATAGTAATTAAAGCAAAGCATTAATAACTAACACTACCAAGCTCTGATTGGAAGGCTTTGTGCAATCAACTCATGTAATTCTCACAACCCATGACAGCAACTACCATTACCTTCGTGAGGGCACTGAAGCACAGAGAAGGTAAGTATCTTATGAAATTGAAACCTCATTTTTGTTGTGTAAACTGTCCATCACTCCATATTTCAGTCCCCAGCACTCAAATCCATGGTTCCACAGTTTGCAGGACTCACTCTGAGTTCCAAGGATAAAAAAGCATAGTGGTATAGACATATTGGTAACCCTAATGTGGGAAATGAATGTAAATATGTTGCAGAATTTTAGCATAAACACTCATTTTATTATATTATACAAGATTTAATTAGATACAACATTGCAACACAGTTAGTCTTCATAAATGAACATATGATTTCATGAAATAGCATTTTCTTGAAATTAGACATTGTATTTTAAGTGAAGCAAACATTCTGTCAGAGAAGGAAATGGGAGGACAAATGCTAAGAATCCTAAGAATGGTTGAATGCTTAACACATTAAATGAAGTGTTAATTTCAAGAAACCACTTCAGTGTGTTTTGGGATTTTTTTTTTTTCAGATTCAGATGTTTGCTACATTAGATTTAGAGTCATTCACCTAGACGCTGGGAAATTCATTTATGAATATTAATCGTTAAAATGTTAAGAAATATAAGTTCACAAGAGGTACAATAATGCCCTTGATCATTTATTCATTAAATAGCAATGAAGGGACATCTTGTGATAAATAGATTTCCTGCTAAAAGCATATGCTGAACAGAGTAAAAGAACACAGAACTTATTTTTTCCTTCATCGTACTCTTTTAAAGTCCACTTTCCCCAGCCATGCCTCCCAAGTGCCCATTTTATCCAGCCCTACTCGCCTTCTGCCTTCCCTCCCTGACAGACTCCTCAGAGTTACCAAAATATCATTCAGTGCTCTCTCCCCTGCAAGTCTTTGACTCCTTCCTTCTTCCCTTTGCTGAGAACTCTGTTTAACAGATCAACCTAATTTCAAGGGTTAAGTATGACAGCCCTTGGAAAACTTCCCCTGGTTCAGGTGCAAGCATGTGATGCTTTGGGCACCTAACACTTACCCACTTTATGCCAGCTGCTCGTGTTCAGTTTAGATCAAGAGTGTCCACCAAAGGCCTTGTGTGCTCTTAGGTAAGGGTTTTGAAGGGGACTGAATCATGGGGATGATAGGGCTGAGACAGAGCCCAAAATAAATCTCTTTTCAAGTTTTGGATGTCCAGTGTCATGGCTGACCTATGAAGAAAGTGACCAAGACAGCTCCCTTGAATGTCTTCCTGGTCCTTCTCTTCTTAGCAACGAGCTCTCGGGATGCAAGGATGGTGCCGGTCTTGTTTGCGTTGGAACCCCAGTGCACAGCACATGAAAGGCATCGAATTTATTTCCTGAATGAATAAAGGAGTGTGTGATTTAATTATAGTCTCTTCTTATTCTTCAGAGGATTTCTCTGATCATCTTCACTCACATGTGATACCTGTTAGCCACCACAGCCACACTGACCCCCTCTGAGATGTCATAATAGTGCCTGGATTGTCTGTCTACTTTTGGCATGCATAACCCCACAAGGAAGGGTCCTCCCCAGCCTCTAGTTTGTCAATTTATCTAATCTGAGAATTTTCCTTGGAACTTAAATAAAATTATATTCAATCGAAAATTTGATGAACAACCTTTAATAAAGAGAATAATGCTTTAGAAGCTGTCTGGGAGACCTGGGGAGCTAGCTATGGGCCCCATATGGACAAATCTCTCATTTGCTAACAAAGCAGTTCCTTCCTGTCCCCAGGCTCCAGCACTAGAAAAGGATCCACTGTCATTTGAATCCTTTTTACTGACAATCTCCCTTTACCACCTGGTTTTCAGTAAGCTTGACAGATTTTTTTGTTGTTGTTGTTAAGTCGTATTTCTAAGTGTGGAGTGCGTATTTCCCCTGTTTATCATTCTGTCCTTGGTCCAAATTTTTGCTCAAGGCCATTGCACTTCTGCAACAGTCAGACTCAGTTTATCAACATGGAGAAGAGCAGACATAATTGAAGGGCATTTATCCTCACTAATTAAAATGTGTATATCAGGTCCAGCAGCTGGGCTCGGAGAATAAGACTGCAGCGACATTTAAAGCACATTGTGGATCCTTCACAATTTGCTGCATTTCTTTTACATCCTTCCCAGAAAATTTTAGTGAGTAAGGCCCCACATCCTTCTTATGGAATTTAAGTGTCAGCACCTTTGCTGTGAAATACTTTCTATAGATTCATCTTTTAGTTCTTGGCATATGTGTGACCCAGGCATCTCCCCTTATCTGGGACCTAAGGCGTATGACTTCCCTTACCTGTTGGTTTTTATTTACCTATTGACATTAAAGGGACTGCTAAAGTCAGTCAACATATAACCAAGGCTTGCCATGGAACCGATATTTTAGGAAAATGAGTACTTTTTTCTCTGAAGGGAATGAGTGTTCCCATGATTTACCATCTTAAGATGAAATTGCATGGGGGGAAAGTGGGGCAACAGACAAGGAAAAGAAAAAAAAATATGGTTCTCTTAGAATGCTGTGAAATTGGTTAACATTCCACATTGAGAAGTGTATAGAATCTTTCTACAGGGATCTACCCGTGGATATTTGAAGGGGATCAGGTGCAAAACAAGCAGTCTGTCCAGAAAGGTTGTTTAGATTGGTAAAGCAGTTCAAGGGATCTAGGTCTGGGGGCATGAGAGCACACAACGATGGTAGTAAGGTAAAGAGCAACTCTTTCTTTTGCAAATTTGAAGAATAACAGAACATATATATCTGCGGATTTATAGAAGAGCATTAGGGATCTTAATTGGTGGCAGAACTTGTTCTCCAACTGGGAGCCCGATAGTTTTTTCTGGAGACCCCTGTATTACTTAAAATTTGATAACAATCCAGACATGGTTTTCTGAGACTTTCCATTCCCAGCATAACCCAGGCCACACTCTAGAGGACAGTCTCTCAGCACAATAGAATACGGCATTCACACCACAGTGGTTTGCATTCCATCCTCTAGATGGAAGCAGCGGAGGAGTGGTCAGTATGCACAGGGGACAAGGAACTTTCTGGAAGAGAAATTAAAGCATTGAGCCATCCCACTCTTGTGAAGATGACACTAGTAGAGCACATTCCTTCCCAGTGACAGCATGTCTAGGATGATACTGAATCCTCTTCTCTTAGGAGGTTGTCTAAAATAGGTGACCAAATCTCATTACCAACACAGCTGTTTCGGAGACAGTATGTCTACACACAGAAAGCAACTGTGGGGAGAGTTGTCTCCTAACCAAGCCACTGGGGTAGAGCTTGGAAATCATAGCTGTGCATTAAGAATAAAATAGTGGCAACCACACATGATAGCACACACCTGTAATCTTAGAACTAGAAGGCCGAAGCAGGAGGCTTACAAGTTCAAGTGCAATTTGGGCAAGCTAACAATTTAGTGAGATTCTGTCTGAGGTAAAAATATAAGTAAAATTAAATTTGCAAAAGGGCTGCAAGTGTAGCTCAGTGTGAAGGCCTTCAGTTCCATCATCTCCAGTACTGCAAAACGTGCCGTTGTGTGTCTAGGCTTGTGCTGGGTTAAGCCAGGAATGTATCACTGAGACTCTTCCTCAGCATACATTTGCAGGATTCATGAGTGGGAAAACCATTCAGCCTTCTTCTACAGGAAGCAAAAGGACTAAAGGCACAGTGCTCCCATGCTGAGGGAATGAAACACACCACCAGGTGCTAAGGGGTGAGTTTGAGGGAAAGCTGGAAGGTGACCTACCCAAGAAACTCCAGTACATGTGTGCAGCACGCACTGGTAGAGACCCTGACCCTATCCATAGCGTGATGTACTTTTAAATTTTTTTATTTGGAGATATTTGCAGTTTCATATGCAGTTGTAAAAAATGCTAAAAATCCCTTGTAACTTTTACCAAATTTCTTAGTGTTAATAATTTGGTTAAGAGTAGTATAGCATTATATCAAACTAGAAAACCAGAATTGTAAACAATCTACCAAATAAATTCCCCAGTTTTGTATTCACACCTTTGTGTGTGCTTGTTTGTGTGTATAGTTTGGCACAAATTTATCACCTGTGTAGACTAAAATGATTACCAGCACAGTCAATATACAAAATAGTTCTAGAACGAGAATCTCTTAAGTTCGCTTTTTAGAGTCACACATTTCTCCCATCCTTCTGTCTCTAATTCTGATATCTGTGAATTTTTTCTTGTTTTTAAATTTTGTCACTTCAGGAAGGTTATATAAATGGATTATTCCTTATTTAAATTTTAGACATTGGCTATTCTCATTCAACATAGTTACTTTGTGATGTAATTAAGTAGTTTTCCATAATAATAGCTCATATCATTTTGTTGCTGAGTAGGATTCTATGGTATAATGTACTATAATTCACTTAACCATTCACTGTTGAAAGACATTTGAGGTCACTTTAGGTTAATAAGGCTGCTAGGAACAGTTCTTTGTGTGTGTGTGTGTGTGTGTGTGTGTGTGTGTGTGTGTGTATGTGTGTGTGTATCTTTGGAGATAAGTTGGTAATAGGAGTCATATAGTAAGTACATATCTAGTTTAAGAAACTGATAAACATATTTCCAAAATGACTGTAGTACATGCACTCTTGTCGTCAATGTACAAGTGATCTAGTTCCTCTGCAGTCTCACAAATGTTTGGTGCTGTAACTCTTTTCTTCTTGATAAATGTGTAGTATCATTGCATTATGGTTTAAATTTCTCTTTCTCTAATGTCTATTTATGTTGACCATCTTGCCATTTTTTAAATTATCTTTGGTGAAATATCTATTTATTCATTTTCCCCATTTTTAATTTTTTGGGGTATTTTATTTTATTTTATTTTATTTTATTTTATTGAGGCAGGGTCTCACTATGTAGTGGAGGCTGGCCTTGAGCTCACTAAATAGCCCAGGCTGGTCTGGAACTCTCAGTCATTCTCTTTCCTCAACCTCCCGAGTTCTGGGATTACAGGCGTGCACTACCACATCTGGCTCCCCAGCATTAATTGAATTGCTGGCTTTCACTACTGAGTTTTAAGAGTTGTTCATATATTCTCAATACAGGTTCTTTTTTGGATGCATTGTTTGCAAAATTTTTACTACTTGGTTGCTTGATTTTATCCTATCACTGTCTTTCAGAGTAGAAGTTTTTATATTTTCACTTTTGATTAATATGTATTAATTAATGGGATTCCATTATTTAATACATTTAGTATTTCACACACGCACATGATGTGCAGTGATTAAATCCAGCCTCATGTATATTCACCCACCCCCCAACATTTCCAGTGCCTAATAATCACAGTTCTACATTAGATTGACTTTGTTGCCATTTCTGTCAACTTCCACAAAGAGAAAGAACAATAATTCTTTCCTTGTCTGACTTATTTCACTTAACATAATGTCCTCCAGTTACAGTCATTTTGCAGGCTTATCCTGCACAGATTTCTCATGAAAACCCTCCACCTTCCTTTCTATTCCCTTTACTGCCTGCTTATTTGTCTCTTTGTAAAATATTCTGTAAATTTTCTGTTTCCATAAAATATTCTTTTAAGCGAACTTGTATAAAGGTAACTATGAAAAGTCTGGACAAATTATATGGCTGTCATTAGGAGTTCCAATGCTAAATAGTTTTAAGTGTGAAATAACCTGTTTAGTGAGGTTTTTATGGTCTTAATAGTACAATCAGTAAATGGCAGTTCTACTTGGCTTTAAGGCTAGAAGACCGTGTGTTCACAATGCTTGTGACTAAGTTAATCTCAGAGAAGTGCCTCTATCAGTTGATTTGAGCACCTAACATATAAAACAAATGCAGAATTCTTAGTTCCTGAGAGCTCTGACCCCTGGCCAAGGAGGTAAATATTAGAAAGATAGTGATTACATGGTATTTCAAAAATGGTAAATTAATTAGGGGTAGAATGACCTTAGAAATGCTACACATTATTTTTTGTGTGTGTGTGTGGAAATAAAGGACACAAAAAGCACTCAAAAAAACTTTGAAGTGTAGAGACTTGGAAACTAAAACTGGTTAACTGCTTCAGCCACTAGTCATGGCAAAATAGAGGGAAATGACCAGGCTAGTACTACAGAGTTGTAAGATATCATACTGGAATACTAACCTTTATAATGAAAGTGATATGTTGTTAAAGGCATGGGTAGTCACCATCTAGTTGTATGTCGTTTTCCCTGTGCTTCTAGCTAGATCCCCTCTCCCCCCAGCACTGAAAGAATCACTGAAAGAGGTTAGAGATAAAATAAAATATCCCAGGAGAAAGCACATTAGGCTCCCTAAGGACAGATTCAGTGCCAGATGCAGAAGATGTTGAAAAGGGCATGGGATGGCATTCTATTAGAAGAGGGGAGACGATAAGAGAAGCTCTCTGCTTGCTTTCTAGGCTTGTGAGCTCTGATTGTGGTGGCATACACTGTTCCCCTTGTCCTTAACATTTCTTTTATTCTCCTCCAGGGATATAGACCTAACCAGTTCTCTGAAAAGTGTATCTTGCTGAACATTAGATGCTTAATCTTAATAGCCTGAGAAATGGGAATTTAAACCAGAAGTATGACACCTTGTATTGATGACCGATCTTGAAAAGAGGAGGAGGGCGTACATAAACTTGTAAGCAATGCACCTTCATTTAAAAAAAAATTATAAAATCTAACAGGCCAGGAGCAAAAGGGAGCATAATTTTGAACTTTCCAAACAGTGCCGTCTGATGGAGATGCAGTTATCAGACTTCCCTTGGCCAGTTCCATGTGAATGAGGAGGCAGTGGCTGCGTGACTTCACCTTGATTTTGAGTGGTGGTCCTTAGCTTTTGGTCTGGAATGCCCTTTATTCCATGGGATAATGGAACCAGACTGTTAGAGATGTGAGGCCCTGGAGAAGCCCTCAAAACTAACCTTTGAATGACTTACGAATTCTCCACAGGGTCTCTGAGAAAGAGGGAGCTAAGGTTTGCCTGAAAATTCTTCAGAGAAATTTACTCAGTCCTCTCCAGTCCATTTATATTTCAATCCCTTCTTTTCTTTTATTGAAATAAAAGTCACTGCCTTGTAACTTCTTGACAGCAGCTCTATGCTCCAGAGTACACAGGAAAAGCGTGCATATGACAGGCTTTTTAAAATGTGAAGACAGTTCTCATGCCTCCTTCCCAAAGCTTTTTCTTTCCCAGATGAAATAACTGCTTCTGTGTAGTAAATGTGATCTGTGCCAGGCACCGCCTTGATGTGTTTTCACGTCGTCTCGTGAATCTTGTCAAGAGCACTGCCAAGGAGATAACACCATCGACACTTTCAAATGAGTAAATTGAGGTTCAGAGTGTGAGTGGCCTCAAGTTCCCCATGCTGAGTTAAAGCTGAGACTGGAACCTCCAACTACTTACTGTAGACATTACGATTCCCTTTTACAGTTTGACTTTTATGGCTAAGTACCTTTGTCTGTTTCTAACCCAGATTCTATATTATGTCTGTTCTTATTATTACCTCTTGAAGTGGATAATTCAGTTTTGTTTTTGTTTTGCCCTGCCTTTGGCTTTCTTAAGAATAACTGGTTCCCACGATCCAGTCAGGGTGTTATTGAGACTCCATGACCATTGTCACATTACAGTTAGAAAGGGTGAGGAGACGAGAGTCTTCCAGGGTTCAAACAGAATCCTTTCCTAAATTATTTTTCAATTGGGAGCTCAAGAGAGAGAGGTCATTGTGTTAGATTTCTGTCACTGTACCAAATTCCCAGAGAAAGTTATTTCATAGAGAAGACAGATTTATTTGGGCTGTCGGTTTCAGAAATTTCAGTCTGTAGTCCATTGGCTCCCCTTTTCAGAGGCCTTGGGTGAGTCAGAGCACCATGGAAGAGCAAAGCTCATCTCCTATCCTGCCACATCAGAAGAAGGGAGAAACGCAGGGACTGAAGTCCTAATGTTCCCCACACGTGCTGCTCCCAGTGACCTAACTTCCTTCCACGAGGACCAATGTCTTGAAGGTTTCGCTGTCTCCTAATCACACCACAGAGTGATGACCAATCCTTTAGCACGTGAGCCTTTAGGGGACACTGCAGACTCAGGCTATAGCATTCTGTCACTGTCCCCAAATATTCATGTCTATTTCTCAATGAACAGTTCAATAAATACATGTCCAAGAGTGCCCAGTCTTGACTATTCCACTATCTCTCAAATATCTAACATCTCTTCCAAGATTCAAGGTAACAGTTAAGTTGTAAGTCTTTGTAAAAAGCAATAAAAAAGTCACTTATTTTCAAGATATCATAGTACACAATAAAGAATCCCATTTCAAATAGGAGGAATAAGGATATAGAAAGGAAAAATTTAGACCCAAGCAAGAATGAAATCCACCAGGGCAAACATTAATGGCTAGAGCTCCATGCATGGCTTCCAGTGAATTTCATGGCATAATGTGAGCTCCAAAGGGCCTGGGCAGCCCCATCACTATCACCTGGGTGGGTGTTGCCCACATGGCACTCCCAGTTTGGCTCTTCTCACAGCCTGCAGTTTCCCTTGATCGGTGTTCCATACTTCTGGCATCTCCAGTTTACTGAGGTCTCCACTGTGGCTTTAGATTCACACTGGCAGATTCATACATTGCCATCTCAGGATACAATTATAAGAACTTTGATCCAGTGACACACTCCCTGGCCTACCAGGCTTTCTGTTGAAAACTCAGTAGAAGTTTCTGTGAGCCCATAACTCTTTCATGCTGCACGCTTGCAAATCCAGAATCATGTGGATGACGCCAAGGTTCATCACTAGTGTGGGCAGTAGTTAAATATCCTCAAGGGGGTCCAGTGGCAGGGGCTTCTGAGGGCCATGAGGGCTCAACAGAGGGAAATAAGTCCTGCAGAAATAGTTCCCTGGGCTGCCACATATTAACAGCGTGCTCTTAGGCTCACTTCCTAAATGGAAGTCTTCCAAAGGATTTTAAGTCTGTCACAGGTGGTTCTTGCCCATACCTGTGATGCCCTCAAGATAGTTTTTCTTTTGTCCAAGTGCAAATTACTTGATTTATTTTTAATGGTGCTAATCTCCACACTCTTTCTGGGTGCAGTCTTAATGGTATTCCTTCTGCAGCAAAACTGCAAGTTTTCCCTCTCTGCTTTTGTACTTGATTCTCAATGTGAATTTGGCTAAAATTAGCAAGTCAATGCTACTCCACTTTCTGAGTTCTATGCTGCCTTGAAATGTTTTCCATCAGATTATTTAGCCCATTACCTTTATACTAAGTCTCCCATAAGGTCATAGGGCATGGAAAAAATGTAGGCAAGTTGTTGCGTGAATATAAAATGAATGACTTCTTCAATTCCCAAGTGAGTCCTCGCCTCTATCTTAAACATCATTCTCACTGCTTGCACTGTACACATGTCTATTAACATTCTGGTCCTTTGGCTTCCCCATAGAATTGCTAATTAAGTTCTGCTTATAACATTTTCTTCTTTCCTGAGCCTACCTCTCCACAATTTTTCAAGTTCTTTCCACAAGACATTTTCAAAGGTTTTTGAACTGCATTGTCAAGTACAGTCATGAAAATGACCTCACTCCTTGATACTGATTTTCTGGCAGTCACCTTACCATTGTTGTAACAAAAGACCAGAGATAAACAACATAAGTAAGGGAAAGGTTTTCTTGGGCATATAGTTTCAGAGGTTTTAACCCATGATTGCTTACTTCTTTTGTTTGTTTTTTGTTTACCGTTGTAACAAAAGACCAGAGATAAACAACATAAGTAAAGGAAAGGTATTTTTGGGCACATAGTTTCAGAGGTTTTAACCCATGATTGCTTACTTCTTTTGTTTGCTTTTGGGTCAAGGGAGTATGTCATAGTGGAGGCACATGTTGGAGGAAAGCTGTTCACCTCATGTGGTTGAGAAGGAAAAGGGGAAACATGGGAGGGGCTATGGATTTCAGTATCTCCTTCAAGAACTTGTTTCCAATGACCTAAATTTCTCTCACTATTTCCCACTCCTAAAAATTCTACCACTTCCCTGTAGAGTCACTGGCTTGTAACCAAGTCTTCAACACAGGGGCCTTTGGAAGACATTCAAGATCCAAACAACATCAGACATCCTTCTCTCAGGAAGGAAATGTATGATGGTCACCTTAGGTAAAAAGCTGGTGTGTAGAGAGTGAAAAAAGTAAGAAGAAAAATGAAAGGTTGAAGAAGTAAAGAAGTAAAAGTAAAGTTGTGAAACAGAGAAAGAAACAATGAAAAACAGAGAGGAAGAGGAGAAACAGGAAGAGAGAGACAGAGAGTGAGAGAGAGAGACAGACAGACAAAGGACAATGGAAAATCAAGAGAGAGGAGAGAAGAAAAGCAAAAGAAAGAATAGTGATATTACCTAAAATATGCATTCCTAAAAATTCCTTTAAAAATGCATACCTAAAATAGAGTTGTGTCCCACTAATCAATATTCCACAGCCAATCTCCTCAGTGTGGTTCTTGTGGTTTGGATATGCTCCTCTCGTAATCCAGGCACTATCAGTGTGTAGTGATTCAGTCGTGAGGGTTGCTCCCTCATGCAAGGGATCAATGCCTTTGATAAGGAGGCTTCACATAGCATGGGGCTAGATTGCCCTCCAGCATCTCTTTCTGCTACACGAGGACACAGCATTCTTCCTTTCTAAGGATAAGAAGGCACCATTTTGGAAGCAGTAGGCTCCCCTTATTCTACAATCAACACTGCTAGCTCCTTGATCTTTGACTTCATACAACTGCAAGAAAGTGAATTTCATTTCTTTGTTAAATTATCCATATATGCTCTTGGAACAGAATAAGTGGGCTAAAGACTTGGTTATAATTGGAGTTTTCTCAACTACATGAGGTCCTGTTAGGAGGAAAGTGGGTTAGTTTATGTGATTGACCCTGAAGTGTGGAATTAACTAAGTTCAGATGGGGTGGGATACAGTAAGGATCCTTCTGTTTCATGTTGGGAAGTCAGCTTTGTCTTCATTATGCTAAGCAGTTGGTCCAGCTTTTGCCTATAATCCCACAGGAATCAGACCATATGCCCACAAAGTCTGTAGCTTTAGGCAAGTTGGTATAAAAATGTCAAGATGTTGAGTATGTCAGCCACTCCTGGTCTCTACTAAGGTGCTGTAAGAAATCTCCAGTGAAATCAGCCTAATTGAAAACACGAAAGAGAGAACAAAACTGGTGTAAACAGCCACACAATATTTTCAAGATTTAGAAACAGGTAAATTTCATTCAAATTCATTGTAGCCATTTGTCAAAAGTTTTGTCTTCAAAGAGACATGAAAAAGTGACACACATATAGTTAGCAAAAGGAAAACAAGTGCTGAATATAATATTGTCAAGGTGGGTAAATAATAGCTGAAACTCCACTAGGCAACAGAACTATATCATTTAGGATATTTTCATGGAACAGAATGTCTTTTCTTCATTTTATCACAGAAATGACTTGCATTATTGCATTATTACTGGGCAAAATTATTTGCTTTATAATTGGACAAAAATCATTTACAACTTGTGTGGTTTCTACAAACTAACATGCCTTTCAAATATTATAAAATATCTGGACTTAAAGCAACAGTAAGCCTGCTGGGAGTGTCATAACATGATGATGAAGATCATGCTATGCTCTTAATTTGGTTGTCTTAGACTGATGTATTCAACTATTTTGTTGTCAAAACAAGATGTGTATGAAGCACACTATGTATATAGTTCATGGTCCTTGTAGATTAGCAATATTTCCCTTACTATAATATTAGAGTATTCATTTGGAAACATGAAATCTTTAATTTTGAATAGGAATATTCCAGTAGAATAACACATTATCATGTCCCCTCAAGATTACCTTTCCTTTTAACCCTCAGTCTGATAAAATCTCATGAGAACTCTTATAGCCTGTGTCAGATCTGTTTTAGCAAGACTGAAATGTGTCCTCCCAAGTGTGTTCCAAAGCAGAATGGCAACAGCACTCTGAAACCATTCCTTGGATTTGTCCTAGAAACACATAGCTTGCTAGCACTATACGAAATGTTAAGATTGCATCTTTGTAGCTGCAAGATTTTCCTCATCTGGTTGTGTTTTTGCTTATGAAAGGGTTTGAACAAGGGTTACACCAAACTGAGCAATGTGTGGGAAACTCAACTGACTGCAAAGAAAATTCACTTCAATATCAAAAAGGAACCAACTACTGGAGGTCCAAAGGACTTTTTGGATGCATCATGTTTCTTTATGTTTCTTATGAAATTGAGATGACATCAACTATAACCATGAACATAATATGACTTTCATTTTTTCTTTTATTCTAAATGAGGAATTTACTAAGGCTATTTTTGTTTTGCATCCAGGATTGTTCACATACATCTGATGAATAAGGCTATATGTCGATCTGAAAGAAGTTAAATTCTCTAAGGAATAGAAATATCTTTGAGAAGGGAATGGGCCTATGAAATCATCTCTGGATAGCCTCATTGGATTAATCCTATTTGGAAGAGGACAACCTAAGTAAATTCATAGTAGCACACGATGCTAAGAAAAATTATCCAATACTTATAAAAAAGGAAATATTTTTGCATTAGTATGTTGAAATCACAGTACAGTAGTCTAGGACATTGCAAAAAAAAGGTCATACCCATAAGCATGATACATGTATACTGGGAAATTAAGGGGGACAGTAATAGAAATATTTAACTTAGCAAACTGATTAATTTATTAAATATATGTATGTTCTCATCTTCTTAGGTACATAATCCCTTCATTCTTGTGACTATGTATTCCAGTTATAATGATGTAGCCCTCATTCAACATATACAGGATATTAGTCTTCTAAGCAAAGTAAATTGACCATGGGATCACATTCAAATAAACCACCTAAATACTTCAGGTATTTAGAATTCTCCTCCTAGAATTTGAAGAAGATACATAATTTAAATAGAAATCAAGCAATCTCTCTCAGAGTTGAAAGTTGCCAGATGTTAAACACAGAATTTATTTGCTTTTTGGTATTCATTGATGACAAAGGAAATGATTTAGAGAAACAAATCTTATTCTATTACTCCGTGTTGAGATTATTCTTTTGAAAAAATGACTTTGTCCAAATGCAGGGAGTTATTCAGTTTTAAAGAGAGCTGAAAGAAGGAACGGATGCGATGACAGTAATGGCAGTGTTGAATTAGAACAATTGGGTATGTGCCAGGGAAACGAACACTTGCAACACACAAAGTCTGGGAATAAATGTTCATAGAAGTTTTGCTCCTAGTAGTCAAAATATGGAAGCAGCAGGGCATGGTGGCGCACGCCTTTAATCACAGCACTGGGGAGGCTGAGGTAGGTGGAGCACTGTGAGTTCAAGGCCGACTTGGGTTACAATGTGAGCACAGGGCCGGCCTGAACTACATAGTGTGACCCTGTCTCAAAAAACTGAGGCTGGGAATATAGCTCAGTGGCTTAAGCACCTGCCTGGCAGGCATGAGGTTGTGACTTTGATCCCTGGTGCCACAAAAAAAAAAAAAAAAGTAAATAAATAAAAATATGGACGCAACTTAGAACATCCTTTGATTTTTCATACGTACTACATGATTAGGAAATACTGTGGCACATCCAGTAGTGGATGGAATACTATCGACGAATAAATAGGAATATACCACCTTTTAAAACCTGTTTTATATTTCTATAGCAGAATACCAGACTGAGCAATTTATACTGAGTAGAAATTTGTTTCTTACAGTTCTGGAACCTGGGAACTCTAAGTCAAGATGGTGATTTCTGGCAAAGGCCTTCTTGGCATGTCAAAACATGATAGAAAATATCACATCTAATAAGGGTAAAGAGAACAAGAGAGAGGCTGAAGAAGTGAAACAAATCTTCAGTAATGACACGAACACATTCATGGGGACAAAACCCTCATAACGAGAACACCTCTGAAAGGTCCCAACTGTTAAAATCATTCCAATGGCAATTTGATTTCAACATGAGTTTTACAGGGAGAAACAGCAATGCTGTATCACCAATTGAATGACTGATGTATGGAATGAGTCAGACTTATTTCAAAGAAATTATCTTGCATGTAAACAGTCAGTCCCCACAGGTTACATACTGGTAGTATCATTATTATGCGCGTGGCTAATGATTTTATTTTGTTTAAAAGTTTCAAGTTGGTTGAGTCCTAAGTTCAGTATGTTGCCAGCTTTATTCTTCCTGTCCTGGCTCGCCTAAGTGATTATAATCCACTTGAAGCAGGTGGTTGTGATAATAGTTTGATTTCTAATCCATAACACACTGAACAATCTAACGGATTGTATTGTTTGCCCAGAATCTTGGCATGCCTCAAAGAACAAACAGTCCCAAAGCAACAATATATAACTCAGCCCAGGTAAGATCCAGCACAGACATGAGTAAGAACATTGAGGAGAGAATTTCTTCCACAAGTTACCAATGGTTGACAGTTTTCTCTCTTTCTTATACAGTAAATTATGCTTTTCAATTACTATTCAAGGGCAGACAAAAGACGTAGGAACTATTCTAATCAATATCACACTGCCAGTTTTCAGAAGAACAGAGATTCTAAAAGATAAAAACAATTTTTAAAAGTTTCTCTTTTTCCTTTTTCAATTTTAAAAACAAAACAGAAGATAGAAATGTTACAGAATTTTAAAAAATAGTGGGAAATTAACACTAGTTAATATATTGCATACTGCTATCTCAGAAGCAGTTGTTCAGACTACAAGATTTAGGCATAAAAATGATCAAACAATGAGAGCACAAACTGTTGTTTTTGATGAACTCACAGAGATTAGTAATATAGTTATCTATCTTATATATAAATAAATATATATATATATATATATACGTACACACATATATGTATACCTATATACCTATAATCCTTTCCCTTCTTCCTTTTCTCCTTTCCCCTACCCCAGTTGTTCTTTCCTTTTGAGTACTTTCTTTCCCTGTGTTCTAAAGAAACAGAAGACAGTGCTGTTGAAAGTTTGTTCACTGTCTATTTTTAAAAATTGCATGGAATTAATATAAAGGCAATTGACTTATTTACTTATTTCTAATCTTTTCATTCCATGTCCACACTTCCTCAAACATATTCACTGTGGGACTTGTAGCTGTCAACTACAGTCTTCTCCTGACCTGGCTATGCATGCATTCGGGCTGTCATAAACAAAGATCTTGGCTGTCCTGCAGTGTTCCTATAGCACTGTGACCAAACGACCTGTGGCAGTTACAGGTAGAAGCAATAAATTTGGAAGATTCTGGCTTTGATCTTTTGGAACACAGTTGTCTTTTTTGGCAATGGAGTTCTTCTGCTGTACAGTAGTCATGTGCAGAGAGTCATCTGAAGGAGAGGCTCAGTCAGGCCCTGGCTTCTAGTGCTGGTACAGCCCAGCAGAATGCAGTCGTGTGATGGGTCCTTCTGAATGAAGCATGGAGAAATACTGGTCAGACCAAGGATGGGGAAAATATCCAAGAGATCTTGTGGCTTTGTGATCATTTGTTATACTGCAATCAATAAATGAAATACATGCCATCTTCTTGATTTTAGGAAGAGCAGAGGGCATTATTCGTTGCTTAAAATTATTTCCTTTAATTGTCATTAATACTCAGTCTCTAAGAGTTCCATTGATGCTTTTCTTAAGAAATATATCTTTTGATGATTCTCTGTTTAAACACACAAGACACGCACAGCAGTGCCCTGCTGCTAGTAATAATAGTACTTCATTGTGACTTGCTTTGACTAACAGACTTGAGAAGGGGAATCAGGAATTATGCTGCAGAATCAGAAAAGACTAAACTCAGAGATGTAACATGGGGCAGAGAGGCCAGTGTCTACTTTGTCCTAGATGGGCTGCCACAGCCTCCATGAATGAGCCAATAATGCTGGAACAACATCTAAAAATGCATTACACATCTATTGTTTCAAGACAGATTTTTACGAAGTCACACTAATATACATGCTCAGCAATAAATGTTTGAAAAATGTTGAACTCTTGGTTATTCCACAAACTTGTGGGCGAAAGGTGTTTTGAGGAGAAGCAATGTGAAAAAGGAAACAAGCCATTTCCTAATACAGGTTAGATGCCACCCAACTCAAGGCTACAACAAAGTGGACTTGGGGCTTCAAAAATGTTGGGATATTGGAGTGACATGAGTACTCCGTTACTTCTGTTAAAAGGTCTCACGCTGAGTACTGTGGATTATTTTGAGCCATTAATAACCACAAACTGCTTGGAATAACCATGGCAACACCCCAGTAGCTAAGTACTGTACAATCATCTTGATTACCAAAAAATTAGCACAAAACAAATGTTTGTTCCTTTCCTAAATAGATGTATTGTTATGATGATAACAGCTTCCTATTTACTCCAGGTTTTCTGTCACTCTGCCTACCCCAAAGACAGGAATGCATGTCTTTGCTGGGTATTTGTTTCACATTTCATGTCTCCTGGACCAGGATAGTGCAGGGCAGAATGGGTGGTAGCTGACCTTTCGTTTCTGTCCCCTCCTGCCTCTATCTGATACACAAGCAAACAAAACACACACATATTGATCCATTGATCACTGTCTGGGTGCCACAAGGGGGGATGTTAACCTTTTAAAATATGTCTAGAGGCTTCAGATTCAAATGGCCAGTTCGAATTATATGTTAATCGAAATCACATAATTTTGATTTCTTTGTCATCTACAATGTATGGGTCCCAAATTCCATTTGTTCCTTGCATAACTGACCTATGGGAAAGTGGACACTTCAGCCAGGGAGGTGTTAGTTACCTGCCTCTGTGTATGCATTGTGTGTACCTGGCAAAGATGTAGCCAGCCCAGGCTACACAGAGGGCAGCAAGTGGAAGCTACAGTCTATTCTCAGCCTGTCTGCTTGCTGATGTTGCAAGTCATGAGGACAGCTGGCACTCCACTGTCCCCAAAACCCCCTTTCACAGTACCCAGCACCATGCTTCCACACACGATTGAAGCAATTAGCTGTCGCGCGGCTGATGTACCCCGCAGAGGACTGGTGGCTCGTCTGACACATCTGGGCACTGAAAGTAATTGAAACAGCTGCTTCCGCCCATATGGCAGCAAAAGCTGGCCCTGCTAAGTCTGCTGCCTGGGCTGCACCAACCTCGGGCAAATTAGCCATCATTAATCCCCAGATCTGACCAGCATACACAGAGCCACTAATCAAGACAGCTGGGGGGCAGGGTGTGCCTGAGGAGGAGAATCTCTTCAAGATTTCTAAATGGCATCTCAGGTTAAAAAATAAAACACACACACACACACACACACATGTGCACACACACATACACACACACACTTACACACACACACTTACACACACACACACACACACACTATTCTTTCTTTTTCCCACCACTTTCACTCTCTGCACCTGACGTGGAAGTGGATGAGCTGTATCTGTAGGCACTCTTCTGTACGAGATTGCTAAAATAGCAGTGCTACTTTCTGGAAGTGTCACACTGCTCTATGCAAGCCTGGCATCCTGCAGTTATAAATAGCAGGTTGTATGGAGCGTGAGAACAGGGTATTACACAACCTAGGGTGCACTGACTTGCCTTGGATGCAGAGAGCCACAGTAATCAAGGCTCTGCTTTGAAGAGGTCAACAGCACCTGGCCCAGGTGAGCAGTGTGGGCAGCTGCCTCTCCTTTGCTGGCTTTGGGAGAGGTCTAGTTTTTCTTTTTCCTCTGAGATGGGCCTTCAATTCTGATATGGAATGTTAAGGTAAAAATTAACAGTTGCTGCCAGTAAACCTGATGACAGGTGAGAGATTATGTGTTATCTGACAGATAAAGTAGCTTTCTCTTCCCTGACACAGAGATTTACTACCAGACAGAGAGTGCTTCAAAGTAATGTACTGACTCAACTTCCACATCGTGGGATGGAGACAGGAGGATGTCTCATTTACACCCGAGAATGGTGTCATTATTCAGATGGCTTGTCATTATGCCTGACAACACCCCCATGTGTTAAAGAGGTGGTGTGGCACATCTGGACAGTGGGCTGTGAAGCGGATGTGTAATCCCAGAGGTGTCAGTAACTTGTCCTGAGTGAAAAAGGTGTAAGCATGGGGTGGGTCTGTGTTTTGTATCCCTCCACTAGTGCCTGTGGCCAGAGAAAAGGTTTAGACTTGGGGCATTCAGTTCTTGGAGAAATTTATGTGAAGAACTAGATTTGAGAAATAAAACATAGCTGCTATAAGATTCATCCTCAATTACTCTGGTTCCTGATTTCATCTCAGGTTTAACAGAGTCATTTCCTTCAAAGATGAAACTTGTGTTACTACCTTGTAGGTCATGTGATGGCTAGGATGGAGTATCAATTTGATTGGCCTGGGAGGTCCCAGGAGGTTAGTACAGCACACTTCGGTGTGCGTCTATGTCGGTCTCCATGTAGTGTGACCCCAAGGTTGACATTTAGTCTTTTTATCGCCCTCTCTGGTGTAATGCCTCTGCTTTGCTTTCCAGCCACCATGAACTGAACATCTTTGCTCTACCATCTTTCACCATGATGTTTCTCCCTTGGTACCAGCCAACCATGTATCAAATCTAAAACTATGAGTCAGATTGAACCACTCCTTTAAATTGTAGATTTCAGGCATTGTGTACAAGAGAGCAGAAAGCTGACCAATAGAGATTTCTTGTGTTCCCTGTTGGCATAACTGTGAATTGCTTCTATTTGCGTCATTGGAAAATGGTTTTACTTTACCTGCGTTGTTGTTCAGTTATGCTGACTTTTCTACATGATAACTAACATATATTGAATAACAAGTAACATTTGCAATTTCAGAATGCTCTTTTATTTCATTGTTGAATTATACAATGCTTGGTTTTACCAACCTTGAACTCATCATGATGCTGATTACTGGATCATTTGCTTGCAAAGTAAAAGGAGAGAATGAAATCATCCCTTGTAAATTAGCAAAATAGTATTTTTTGTCAGAACAGCTACTTTGAAGATATGGTTAAAGAGAAATATGGGATAGAAATATATTTTCTTATGTACTTCAAACCCTTCCCACTGGGACTATTATTATTTGGAATGTATTATTTCTGAATGCAGAGATCAGCTTCGCTATCATCAGCCTTCCTCTTTCTTCTATTCTCCCCCTCAGATATTCCTTTAAGTAGGTGCTGGAGCCCATTATACATGTCTTTCCCTTATTCCATATTTTATTTCAATTTTATTCCATTTGGCTTCATTCCTTTTTGTGTTTAATAGTCACCACTTAAAAACTTTAGTATTTAGTAAAAACAATTGGTGATACATGTCAAATTCTTCATGTTATAAACTTGTACGAAGGCCCTACTATGTTCCATGTCCTGTGGTATAGCCACTTGAAACATCATCAAAATATATCTTTGCCCTCATGGAGCTTGCAATTTAGTGAAGAGAGGGAAAAAAGAATTTAATAATTCAAACATGTATCACATGCCCAGTGAGGATGAATGTTGGAAAAAGAAGAATAAAGCATGCAGGAGTTGAAAGTGGAGAGAAAAGAGTGGAGCTCCAAGTCTTTGTATGATTTATGTAACTATAGATTAGATGTTTAATTCATGTTTGAGGATTTTAAAACATGACTACAAATCCAACACTTAAGCTTAGTAGGCATATACTGTCAAACTAGAAAATGAACTTTATACAGTTGATTCCTAAAAGTGACTAGATAGATAACGTTTGTCTCAGGATGAAACAACTATTTTATTCCTTGCAAATAAAGCTTTGAGGCAGGGGAGGAAGTTATTGCATAATCAGTGGGAATTGGGAGGGTTTTGATAGGCAGAATGACATGTTCTGACTAATATTTAACAATTCTGAGAATTGGCAGAAGGAAGCAAGGGAAAGAAGAGACTGCTATAGTTTGGATATTAAATGTCTCTCAAAGGCACATATGATTAAGGCTAGGTCCCCAGGATGGTACTAATGGGAGGAGGTGGCAACTTTTGGGAGAACTTTAAGTCATTGCTGGTATCCCTGAAGTGGGTTGTGGGACCCTGGCCCCTTTCTTATTCCTCCCTTTGGTTTACAGGCCATTAGGTGAGCAATTTTGCTTTGCCTTATGCTCTGTCATTGCCTTTCAATACCCCCAGCAGAATACTAACAGCAGGGGGTCTACTGGCCATGGACTAGATCCTCTAAACCACTAGTCAAAAGAAACCTTTTCTCTTTATAAACTGATTATCTCAGCAATGTGTTGTGCTAATGGAAATCTGATTCGGAGGCTCCTGAAACCAAAGTAAGAGACACTTGCTGCTTCAACCAGGTAGATCCAGGAAATAAGACACAATAAGACCTAAATGCACACTGAAGAGAAATTCAATAGATTGTCTGGGGAATCTGCATGTACTAGGAAAGACAAGAGCTGAGGCAGATTCCAGAGTTTGGGGCCCAGGTTACTGATTCTTTGCTGCGTACCAGATTGTGTGTTAAGTACTTTGCTCACTCATTTCATCACCAAAGAGTAGTATACGTTTGATATGAAGATTTTCCCAATTCTATGTAGTTGAGGTAACTTTCCTTTTCATCTATGTCAGAGAATCAGTGACAAGAGCAGGGTGGAGAGCTGGGACTGTATGACATTAGCATTTTAGAATTTTATCACCACTTTCTTTTCAGGAGTCCAGGCAAGTCCAAGACTGAGAACTCATTCTCAATCATGGTTGATTTTGTAAGTCATCCTCTGCCTTCTGCATTCAACCATGCTTTAGTTTGTAATCTCGGGTTAAAAATGATGAAATAGGACTTGCCTCATCAGCTCCTTGGTTCTTTATAAACCTGGCATCCTAACTCCCACTTACTTCTTTTCCTCTATTTATCCCATTGATTGTTCAGTAAGCCCCTCCCTTGCCTCAAAGCTTCATTTGCATGGGATAAAATAGATATTTCATACTGAGATAAATATTCCAAACATTACCTTGATATTCACTCTTAGGAATCAGCTCTATAAAATTCATTTTCTAGTTTGACAGTATACGCCTTCTGCTTAGGTTTTGTATTTGTAGTCACGTCTCATAACCCTCAAACATGGACCAGGGTGTAGCTCGATGGCATAGTGCTTACCTAGCATGTATGAAGTGCTGGATTTGCTCCCTAGCTCTGCAGAAAAAGAAACAAACAAACAGAAATGCCCTAAATTGAAGGAAGATTCTTCAGAGTTACTTGACATATTCGTAAAGAGCTCACCTATTTGAGTTAAACGGCTTGCAGTTAAATGTTCCTCTATAGTTTTTAGCTGTGTTGTATTGGGGGAATAACTTTACCTCTTTGTGCTTACATTTCCTCTTTCATAAAATGGAGCTAAGTAATGCACATCTGCTAGACAGTCTATGCCTACTAAACTATTGATTATGAAAATCAGCATCCTTTTCCTCTATCTAAGCTTATCCTAGCTAAAAATGTACCTCACCGCTTTGAGGTAGAACTGAAAACAAACTAGAGGTTCCTAGCATTGAGACTGACTGACTCAATAGTTTAAATGTATTTTGCATCCAAACACTGATAGTACCTTCTGCAAATGTATTTTAAATGATTGTTAAAAACATGTTTTAAGATTATGGATTTATAAGCAATTTTGGGATCGTGACTTTACACTGTGATTCTGAGTTTGTTATTGTTAGTTTGAGTAAGAATTATGAAACACTTTCCCAGATGCAACTTTGCCATTTGTGGGGGTCAGGGAGAGAGCACAGCTGGCAGGCCACATGCCACATATTTAAATATTTAAAAGATACTGGACCCTGGACTGTGCAACTCATCTTTGAGGATGAGTGCGTCCTTCTGGACTCTGTTTAGGATACATGACCACTGGAATTACACCATAGGCATCTGAGATAACAATCTAGTCCATGTACTTTGTGTCCCTCAAACAGAATGATTGTGGGTGTCAGGACCATAGTAACAGGTATTTCCTAGGGGCAAGGAGAGAGTACTAAATTCAGACAGCTTTTCTGGTGAAATCCCTTGTACTAACAGGACCAAACAGCTCACTGAATCCTGTGGGACACAGGTAACAGAAAGGAGAGTGTTTTCATGCAGATCCCAAAGGAGTGCTATGTATTTGACCATGCTAGAAATGAGTTGCAAATGACCTTTGGGGAAAACAGAATGGGACTCTCCCAACCCATCCACCAGATTTTCTGCTTTCTTTATATATAATTTCAGTTTCCTGGAATGGCTCTTTTAAAAAAAAACAGGAAGCCATAGAAAATGACTCGCCCTTCTCTGACCAAATATTTCCTTGGTTCTTCCATTTCTTTCTTAATAATTGATATTTCCATAGTTCCATCTCCAGAATAGACTGATGTGTTACTGACTTGGTATTAAGTTGATTCCCCAGGGAATTTTGGTTAGCTTTTTGACAGAGACAAGAGTTAACTTATCATTCAACACACTGTGTGAAGAAGGACCTAATGCATAAGAGAAAGAGAAATAGATCCAGTTACCAAACTCCATGCTATTGGCAAAACAAAAGTGCCATTTCAAGTGCTTTTTTAAGGTCTTTGACAATAAAAGCCTCTTATGGCCACCCCTGCAGAATGGGGAATTACCTCCATAGCAATATGATTTGCAGTGTGTGTGTGTGTGTGTGTGTGTGTGTAATGACAGAGCTCTTCCTATATTTATGTTAAAAGATTTTATGCCAGGATGGAGTCTAGTCAGGAGTGGGTTATAAGTAATATGATTTTCTCCTTTTAGTTTAATAATAGAGAAAAATGAATAGGACCTTAAATGTGCTAAAAAAAGACTGACAAATTCGTTTTTCTTTCCTATTTTTGTCTTTTTTGCTAATATCTCTGGTTCATTTTTTTCATAGCATTGTGATAAGTATGAGTAGGAAATCAAGGCATAGGATACAAAGACACTGTCCAGTTATTTCCTCTTTTGGTTATTTGCATCTGCCTTCTATTATGAACCCTGTGAAAGGTGATTTTTATGGACACTTAAAAGAGGAGAGTCAGCATCTCAATCAAAAAGGGCCTTATATGCAGCACTGTATTCAGTATTATTTTGCAGATTTCTTCTATGGAAGCTGATAAGTAGGCAGTAGAGATGGAAAATGAAATCCTCTATTGACTTCAGACTCAAACTTTGTCTCAATTGCTGATGAATCATAATCAATCTTCTAATTACTTGAAGATGAAATCCCAATAAATACCAGATGATTTGCAACACATTTCTTCACCTGTTTCCAAATATATTTTTAACAGCCAGATAAACTTTACTAAATTGAAAATCCTCACTTTTTATTGACAAAAAGATTTGAAGTCCGGATGTGGAAAATAGTGTTAAAAAATTCAATGAATATACCCATGATTCCAGTTCTCCAAAACACAATGTGTCCTTATTCAATTTTCTCAGATTCAGGTCAGAACTGCGTTGCTTCTGGTCACAGGTAGATATAAGAAATACAGAGAACAAAGGGCAGATAACACAGTGATCTTTTCTGTCTTATTTTTTTCCAATGATTTAAAAACTAATACCAAAAAGAATAGAAACAAGTAAAGTGTGTTTCTGAGGGAACAAAGAGGTAATTTAGAATTGACCATATATGAATAATCACTAGACCAGTATTTCTTAAAATGCTCTCTTAGCTTTGTCTCTATTTTTGAAATAATCAGTGTTAAAATGTTCATAACAGATAGTATATCTACATTCTCCATTATATTTTGTGACATAAAGTTAACTGAAATCATTTTTATCTAGGCATAGATAATTGGAGGAAGAAAAAATCTCCCCAAGATAATATTCTTTATAACAAATGTAGACAAGTTCTTAGGCCTAATGACTTTTATGGTTCTCTTTCCTCCAAAGACTCTGTGTGCAGGTACAAAGACTCTGTGTACGGGTAAAAATATTAAATAAATTTGTATGTTTTTCTCTTGTTAAATCATTCATTTGAATTCTTAGGTCCTGCCACAGAATTTAAGAAGGAAGAAGTATTTTCTCCTTGTGACCTCCATTAAGTAGTGGATATATAATCAATTATAATCAGCATATTTCAGAAGCATCTTTCAGGGTTACATGCTTGGAACTCCTTCAGGCAAATAAAAAAGGAGCATTACATGTCTGAAAAATTACTCTGAAGAGTTTAGAGGAAGATTTAGATATACATATACACACATACTGTTGGTTCTCATTACTGATGGTACTTGTATTCTATAAAGTCACAAGGAACACTGAATTGGTGGATACAAGATTGTTGTTCCTAAGGGCTGGGGAGTTTGGCTCAATGGCTTAAGCACCTGCCCTGGCAAGCGCAAGGTTGTGAGTTCAATCCCCAGTGCCGCAAAAAAAAAAAAAAAAAAAAAAAAAAGATTGTTGTTCCTAGAAGAAAAATATGGTTTGGTTCCTCCTACCTTCAAGCCACAGTAGTTTTATCAATCAATCAATGGATAGCCACGTTTTATATGCGCTTCTGTTTAAAAGCATCTTGTTTAATATCTAGTGGATTCATTATTACTGAATTTGCAATCAACATTTCTGTAATTCATTCCTGAATGAAGCTGATCTAACATATGCTGTTTTCTCCATAGGGTCAGTCACTCTGAGCATCACAATGATGGTTTCCCCCTGTCCTCTCAAATCTGGTAAGCAGTAGCAAAGAGAATAACACTGCAATGTGTGCCCTTAGATAATTAATTGCATGGTGAAATACAATTTAATGGAGCTGAATAACTCAATAATTACTTTTCTGTAGACCTGTGACAGCTAGCTTTCTAACATTTATTTCACCATTTGTTAAGAAAAATGCAAATTATGGTGGACATTTTTGGTTGCTTATCTAACTGATATTCCTACGTATTTCAGATGAGACTTGATCCTCCCCAAATCCAAGATGGGGAGTCTTAATCAGTTACAAACTATGTTAATTCCATTTCTCTAATTTGATATTACTGTAGATTGTGTTTTCAATGCTATTCTAGCAAAGGGAAGTAGGATTAATTCAATGTGGGAAATTATAGACCAAGGAAAGAACTCTGTCTTCCAGATGTAGACATGCTGTAGTGTGATCAGATGGCTCCCATTTAAGCCTCATGTAATCATGGACAGGACTGAATCTGGCGTTCATGATTGGGTTGTTGTCTAGTGCTGGGATTGATGATATGAGTGTTGCACCTGCCTAGGGGTGGAGCCAACATATAGTATAAGGGCAGGAGGAAGGTGTGTCTCTCTCTCTTGTGGTTTGCGCCTTGCTGTTGGCAGCCACCATGAATGGCTCCCTGCCATGCCACCCTGCCTTGGAGTATGGACTGAAACCCTCAAGAACTGTAAGAAATAAACCTTTCCTTCCCTAATTTTGGGTGTCAGGTTTTTGATCTCAGCAGTGAGAGAAAAGTAGCTAAGACACTGTGCAAAGATCTGAACTGCAGCATCTTTCATCTAATCATGGTGGAAAATAACAAAGGACAAAAACCAGTGCACTGAATATGGCAGGCAGCAAACACCTGGGTCTTTGGCAATTTTGCTGAGCTGCTCTATTAGCCAGCATTGAATTTTTCTACTGGAATACATGTT